>JAHPZR010003397.1:0-25000 GCA_019787425.1 Platygyra sinensis | reverse complement strand
GCCGTTACTTCGCACGTCACGAAATCTTTCTGCCTAAGATGAGCATTGCATGACATAACAGAGCTAGCGGATGCAATGGAAGCAACGTACAACTGAAGACTCACTGAACAGTATATATGTACTAGACACAAGTTTCAGGTTCAGGTTCTAAGTGTGATTGTTTTGTACGTCACACAGTCTCTCTGTTTAAGATGGGCACTGCGTGACATAACGTAAAACGGATACAAAGGAAGCGACTTACAAGAACAAGCAACTCTTTGAACAGTAAACTGGACATGAGTTTTATGTCACGTTCTGGTTTTAAGTGTGACTGTTTTGTACATCACACAATCTTTCTGTCCAAGATGGGTGTTGCGTGACATCACGTAAAGCTGATGCAAAGGAAGCAACTTACAAGAACAAGCAACTCCTTGAACAGTAAACTGGATGCGAGTTTTAAGTCACGTTCAGGTTCTTAGTGTGACTGTTTTGTACATCACACAATTTTTCTGCCTAAGATGGGCTTTGCGTGACATAACATAAAGTGGATACAAAGGAAGCAACATGTCTTCCTTCAGTGATGCTAAGCCATAAATTTCAAACTGTTGGGACATT
Organism: Platygyra sinensis; assembly: GCA_019787425.1. NCBI lineage: Eukaryota > Metazoa > Cnidaria > Anthozoa > Scleractinia > Merulinidae > Platygyra > Platygyra sinensis. The sequence goes on along the minus strand of JAHPZR010003397.1, from coordinate 24,406 downwards.
TTTATTCTTAGGCAAATATGAAAGTTCAGTGTCATCATGATATTCAACAGGTTTTTTAGCAATGGCTCTAATATTGCCCATTGAATTCTTTGCCTAGCCTCAAAACACTAGACCATTATCATTTTATGCTTCTTGAAGCTGAGCAGCATGTGAGTCCTGCATCCAGCAGTCCAGGAAGCTATTATCAATTGCACTTTTATGACATCTGCAGAAATTCTTGCTTGCTCACTGGCTAATTTTCATTGTCAATAAGCAGACAGACACATGAATTTATAATTTATGTGATGCAGCAACAAGCGAGAGCAGAAAATTTGACAATTTGTTATATAGAAAACAAATTAATGGTAGCTTTTCATGTGTCTGTCCTGTTACTGATCATGAATTTCACTATAACATTGTCAAAGTAGTCTGTGGATCTACATGTGTAATAAGCTATTGCCCTGTGGATCCACAGCTACTTTGACAAATTATGTTATGATGAAATGCATGATCAATAATAGGACAGATGCTTGGAAACTGACACCAATTTGTTAGATTTTACCCTTTATATATGGAACTTACCCAACAGGCCCTGCCGCTAGAACAAGTCTCTCCAGATCCAAGCCACTCATAAGAACATAAACACCTTTGCCTTCACCACCCATCACATTTGCAGCTAGATGTATACATGACAAAATGAGTTCATTTTTGTCACAAGAACATGCACAACCTCAATCCCAGGGCCTCTCATCTTACCACCCCCTGGGGTGAGCGAGGAGAGACCGTCTCACTGCGCTAAGATGAGAGAACCTGGGAACAAGGATGAAACATGCAATCCTTTTAGTCAGCACTAAAAATCACAACTTCTGGCAGATAGCAACTTGGAAGTCTGCAATTCATTTACACTTGAACTTGTTCAAGGCAAACTATACGATGTTAACCTTAGAAAGCGCAAAGTTTCTTTTGTGCATCTCAACATTCTTTTAAGTTTGCCGTTATTAATTTCTGCACTGAGAAAAGGTAAACAAAATGAAGAAAAAAACTTAGTACATGAATCTATTAACTATTTACGCTTAAAGTATGAGTCACTCTGGTCACAGATACAGGTAAATACAGCACATAGTAACAATGATTACCTGGAACTTTACAATCCTCAAACACTAATTCACATGTATTGGATCCTCGCATACCAAGTTTATCCAGTTTGGGACTTGTTGTGAACCCTTCCATACCCTACATTTGGATATTACACAAAGCATTTCAGAACATAATACTTGTTCTTCTGTTTGTTGATCATATTAAGTATTTAGGTCAGTGGCTAGACCACTCACACTCCTCCTTGCCGAGCTTCTACATGTGGGTTCTTTAATTCCAACAGGATTGTCAAATGTTTGGGTGACAAGGAAATTTCATTTTCTCATTTATTCAGCAAGCTCAAAAAGTAATCAACTTTCTTTATTTTATGAATTCCAAGCTGTTAGAACTGCAAAAGTACATGTACCTTTTCAATCAAAAAACAGGTAATTCCATGCTGAGGTTTGGGATTGTTAGGATCTGTTTTGGCATAAACCACCAGGACTTCAGCATCAGGTCCATTTGTAATCCACATCTTTGTTCCATTCAGAACATAATCATCATCTAAAAATAAACATGGAGAGATGACAACTTGAAAGTACTGAATGTATGGTTGGCCTCTGGTGTTAGAAATGTTAGATTCCAGCTTTAAAAAGCTGTCACAGTAGTATTCAGTGTGTGTGTCTGTGTAGGGGACCAGGGGCCTCGGAGCCTGGGAGAACAGGGGGTGGGAAGGGTATGGGAAGTGGGAAGAGAAAGTAAAGGAAGTGGGAGTTCTAAGAGGGTGAAAACAAAATTGTTGGGAATCAATACCTTTCTTATCAGCCTTTATTTTCATAGCCACAACATCAGATCCTGCAGTTGTTTCGCTCATGGCCAACGCTCCCATGTGTTCACCACTTATTAACTAATAGAATTTAAACAAACAAACAAAAATTGAAAACAAACATACATATTAATGTATAGGTTCTCTCTCTAAATAAATGTGCATTTTGATAACTCCCAATCAGAACTGTACATTATTTAGTGATAAAGTACATACATGTACAAACAATCAGAGATGAAAAATATGTGGCTGGAAAAGGAAATCTGACTAGAAAATAACCTTTTACCACAAAGCATCCCTGGTTTAACATTACATTATTACGGATAACATTAACATTACAGATTTGTAGGGTTCCATTTCAAATTATTAAAACATTTATTAAACTGATTACGTAAACACCAAAGAAATGTCAGGCGATCTTTTGCGCGAAAATATGAAACTGTCCCATATGAAAATAACATGTTACAGTATCTTCACATGTGAAAAGATCACTGTTGCTAAGGTTACATAAAAAATAATTATTGCTGCTTTTGCCATGAAAGTAAAATGGTTTGGTATTTTAACGGTGTTAGTATAATAAATAGAACATACCTGTACATGGCCACTTGGAGATACAAAAACAAATTTCTCTTTTGGGCTGAAAAATATTTTGAGAATGAGCATAATGACCAAGTGAAATATTTTTCACCAGGAGAAGATGAATTTTGTATCTCGAAGTGGCTTTGCGATATCCTAGATATACACTGCACAAAATAATTTTTTTCTGATCTTTGACCCTATTCACCCTTTGCCACATGTAAATACACTAAGAAAACGAAAAACATGTGGTCTTCCTTCAAGCAACACAGCGATAACCCTCCCCACTTATGTATTAACGATACGGTGATTGGCAGAGAAACAGAATTTAAACTACTAGGTGTGGTAATCCAGGACAACCTCAAATGAAATTCACACATCTCAAGTGTACTCAAGCAAGCTAACAAGCATATCTATCATATTAGGGCATGTAAGAAAGCCCACCTTCCTGATGAAGTTGGCCTCACGACCTACACAACAAAAATTAGACCCTTGCTTGAGTATGCGTGTCCTATCTGGGGAGGTATTCCTGATTATCTTTCCCTGGAGCTCCAAAGAGTACAGGACCGTTGTTTAAAGATCCTTGGCCTTCCAAAAGATGCCCTCAAAACACTAGCAAGTAGAAGAAGCAACCTTACCAAAAAAGAGCTGGAACGGATGATGAGGAGCGATACCTTTAAACACTTCTTTGAACAATCTGATCATAGCTATAATCTTAGACGCAAAAAATGTAATCAAGTGCCCTTATCACGTACAGTGAGACACCAGCAATCTTTTATCCCAAGAGCACTAAGACTATTTAGTTTTTAGATTTTATTATCTTGTTATATAATTATGCATTCTTATTATATTTGTAAAAGCACATTAATTCTATTGCCATTGTGTTTCAAATAAAGTTTATTATTATTACTATATTGTAAATACATGTATTTTTTTTGCATTCGACGAAGTGGAATGCAAGCCTAATTTTGTTGCGTGACTATGGAGAGTTAGTTGCCCTGTGTAAGGTTATAGGCTGGAAACTCCACATTCCTGAAGGGCACAAAAATGGCCACCCCGCTTAATTTTTGCAGGGGCATGTCACGGCATAGTTATTAACTATGTCACGGCCAGTAAACTGGTACCGTAAGTGAGACATGTGACGAACATGTGAGCACGTGAACAGGCAATGTATACTTTGGTCCTTCTTTCAATGTGCTCTCGATCTCATTCTTTTTCGCCGTGGAATTTTGAGGCTGAGTAGTATTAATATATTCAATAGTCCTTTCCAATATGATGTTATTTAAACGTTTGTTCGAGCTCATGATGAGCTTGTTTATTTTATATGTTCACGAACACGATCGCCTAGGCTTTGGGATGTTCACTGTGGAAACAGCTGTATTAAATCCCCGGGCTGTATTTGATTGCATTTGTGGATTTAGTTCCAATTGCGACAGAAAAGGTCAGTAGTATCTGGTTGAATATTAATTGGAATCAGTGGAATCTGAGTACTCTGAAGGAAAGATCCATAAGAGTGAACCTGAACCAGGGAGCGGAAATGTAAATACTGCGTACTTTGTTAATCAGGCCAGGGGAAATACTCGAATCAGTCGCACGGAGTTTGTTTACTCAGTCATAGACTGTTCACAGTCCCCTATTTTTCCGTGCGATCGTAGATGGGGGTCTTGGTCCCTTAATGCGAGCGAAACTGGGGAGAGTACAAAATGCCCGTGGGTAGAGGTGGTGGAGGGCATGGCCGGCGGAAAAAATAGGGAGACTGTAACAGCTTCACTCTGTCTCCTGTTCAAGGGGCGTGGCCGAATTTTGGCGCCTCCATTGATCAAATCAATTAACAATCTCTTCCCTAGGGAATATGATACCGATTACGTGTTTTTTCCGCCCCCACACCCCACGCTATTAACCCCACCACCTCTACCCAAGGGCATTTTGTTCTCTCCCCAGTTTTGCTCTCATCGAGAGACTGAGATGGCAGCCCGGTGGAACTGTATGATTGACATCTACGATATGGTCTCATGGAAAAATAGGGGACCGTGAACAGTCTAACTCGATCTACGAGCACGCGATTGCAGATGTTTACTCAGTTAGATTTTTTAGTCCTATTAAACTTGTGAGTCTACGGAAACTGGCGCCGTCACGCAACGCAATCTATGGACTTTGTCACTGAAATATCTTTCTGTAAAACCCCGGTTGTTGACGAAAAAAGGTTGGTTTTTAGAGGTTGAGAGTCAGCTAGGGAAATCATTTAAGATATCTATATAAACATTTATACGGTGTCGAACGCACTCTCATAATCTTTGATTACTACTAGTATTAGAAGTAAGATAACAATTGTTAGGGTTAGATTTGTAAAGGAACATTGTTTTGAAGGTTGTCAAAGGTGATAAACAAGGCACCAAAATAACAACAAAATATTTGTCAAACCAACCTTTGGTAGATATTTTTCTTTTTGAGCATCAGAACCATTTCTGGCAATTTGATTGACGCAGAGATTGGAATGTGCACCATAACTTAATGCAATAGATGCAGAGAATCGGCTCATTTCCTCAATAACAATGCACTGATCCAGATATCCAAGGCCAGAACCTCCATATTGTTCTGATACAAAGTTAATATGGTATTAATAATGCATTAATTGAAATACGTCTTAAATTTAGAGTAAATTCTCGTACGCAACCAGGAGCCACGCCAATCCGAACCACACAGCCTGACCTTTATTATGAAACATTAAAATAGTACCAGAAAGTGACCAAGGGCTTAAAATGAGAACAGAAAGATAAAACTGAATGACATTGAGAAGCAAAAAACTATCAAGCTAGAAGAGCAGGTGGAGGTCAGGCAATGGCAAACAGCAACAAGAAAACTAACAAATGACGACAAACTATGTGACCTGCCTCTACTCACTAGCACCCACACTGACAGACGTGCGTGAAAAAAATCTTTTCTGCTACATTCATTCCTTAGACAGCAGAAAAAAGTACATGTAATAAAACAATTAGAGCATCATGGACTTCTGTTCATCACTAATTATTTTAATTTGCGGGTTATATAATTATATTTATTAAATGTATGTACTAAAACTCATGAAGATTCATGAATGCTTGCATATACTTCCACTTTGACACCATCCACTCAAAAAGTGGAACATTCCATATGTACATGTGAGAATTTTGGAAATCAAATATGAAACAGAAAGATTCATAGTTTTTAAGGTAAATAAGATCAGCCAGTTTAAAAACAAATGGGAAGTGTTGAGGTATTTAAATTAATTAATCAATTAATTTCAATTCTATTAATTTTAATTTAAATTTTATTCAAATTAACTGTTAATAATGTTACAAGCAGCATGGTTAGAAATAAAAAAAAAACTTTTGCTTTGTAGAAAAATTCACACTTCAGAAAATTGTAAGTTTTAAGTAACTACATGTAACAGAAGTTGGAGTCATCTAAGTGTTGCTGTGATTAAAAAAAAAGTGTTGTTAAAAAAATGCACATGCAAGAAAACAAAGAAAAAATATCTTCCACACTTGCCTGGGGCTGTTACTCCTAGAAGTCCTAAGTTACCAAGATTTTTCCAAAAAGCCTGAGGAATAAAAATAAAAGTTTAATTAAAATAACAATTGACTCCAATTAAAAAAAAAAAAAGCAAAAAAACAAGCAAACATAAAAACATACAAACACACAAAAAAAGACAAGATTCATTCATTGGAAGATGGAAACAATAGTGAAATTACTTCTCAGTTCTTTGAGTCAGTGAAGAGGGAGGTTTAAAAATTGTGATATTATGTACACTTACCCTTAATTGAGGAAAGTTATTTTCTTTATCAATTTGATCTGCATATGGAGCAAGTTCCTTCTGACAGAAGCCATTTACTGTCTCTCTTAGCTGCAAGGAACATAAATTTGCTATCAACACTGATGAATTGTTCCAAAATCCCAGCCTTCTAAGGTTCCTAGTTGATATTATACCACGCCCCAGGGTAGATCATTGGCCTAATGCAAAACTAAACACAGACATGTATCGCATAATCATAGTGTATTTATTGGATTACTCTGGTCGCACCCAGTGATTTTCTTGCTGGGTGTTACGCTTTGCAATTTTCAGTAAGTCGCATAATTTACACCAGAATTAAACCATTTACATATTTTTTACTACCATACATGCAATCAACAAGCCAAAACACATCTTTGCTTTAGACCTGGTGTATTTTTCTCGAAATTTTGATTTCTGCTTATGCCTGAGCAAAAATGTCATAGAACATGGTGCTAGTCAAAGGTAGCCCAAGCTCTCTGTGTGAGGAGTTATTATTTTTTTATCTTTATGCAAATGTTTAGGTCATGATATGTAACATACTTACCGCGATCATCTACTTTTACATAATGACCAAGTTTCATTATGCGAAACGTGACTCTGGCTAGCTTTTCAGCATGTGAAGGTGTTATGTTACAACGGTTTGAATGTACAAAGGTAACTTTGCATATATGGGGAAAAGCGCTAATAGACATTTTAACCAAAATTTTGATATTTTTGCAATAAAAATGACTTACCTCGATGCCTTGTTGAGTTTTCTATTGTCATCTTGCTTTCCAAGCCCTTTAAGCAAAAAGTGATAACTCGCTTAAAAGGCTCTGGATCGCACTGAAAAGCAAGATGACAATTGAAAAGACAACAAGGCATTGAGGTAAGTCATTTTTATTGCAAAATATCAAACTTTCAGCTAAAATGTCTATTAACGTTTTTCACCATACAAAGCTTTGTAAACTCAAACTGGTGTAACATAACACCTTCACATGCTGAAAGGCCAGAGTCACGTTACGCGAAATGAAACTCGGTCATTATTGCCCCCGCAGGGTTTTTGGCCCCAGAGGGCCAAAAACCCGAGGAGGCACCTTAGGACTCCCTGCGTAATAGAGAGAGAAGAAGAGAGAATGTAGGTATTTCCGGTATATAGCCGCAAAAAATCTCGATTTGATCGCTTGCACGCCCGCAAGGGATCGACGTTTTCCCCGCAAACGCTCATGGGAGGCCAGCAAACGGACACGGGCGCGAGGACTTGCGGGATCGGCGTCTTTGCCACGAGCTTTGTCCTTGGTTTAGATCTCGAGTTCAAGCGTCCCTGAAAAGCGTTTGTATTTGCCGGCCTCCATTACTATTTCAGCTCGATTAAATTAGCTCGCTTCGAAATGGCCGAGATTATGATCTAAAACAAATTGAAAACGCTTTCAGAGATCCTGAGGATTGATTTTGGGGGAAAAACAGCTCAGAGAGTCCTGAAGTATACTAGATCAAAATTCGAGGCCAGTGTGGTTCATTTGCGACTAAATAGCTAAAATCAGTATAGTACCTTCCGATCGTCAGAATTACCCAAGGATAACAATAAGGTGACAGGCCTGCGCAACTCCCATTCACGTGTAGTAGCCGCTTAGGAAGTTTTGCCCCTTTTGTATGGTACGATCGGAGGATCTTTGAATATTTCGCTAAGCACTAATCCTGTGTTTTCAGGGAGACATTTCGTCAGAGTAAAGCCGTTAGAGGTCATATTTCTGTGTGGCTTCCGCTGTTATCCGCTTGTAATTTGCAGAGTTTGACACCTCTGTTTTTTTTGCCAGTTTTTTTCTCTTGATATTGCAAGATATGTTTTAGGTTCTCTCAAATGTTAGCTCTGGAGGAATAAAGTTTGAAATATTCCTTTGGCATCTCGTTTATTTGGATGGCTTATTTTCACTGAGTAATCTTACGGCAGGGATCCAAATGTAAATGTTTTGCTGCGTTTTCATTGAGGACAAAAAGCTTGACTCTAATTTGCATATATGGCGACTGTAACGCGATACTTTTGTTTACATTTCACCTCTGTTGTGCTTTCGAGATACGTTTGCTCGTACACTCTTTTCTTTTCTAAGGATGTTATTTTTCCGGCCCAGACTGAATATTCTTATTTTTCTGCCGATTTTAGGCTGAAAATATTCTTGTTGCCCCCGCAGGGTTTTTGGCCCCAGAGGGCCAAAAACCCGAGGAGGCACCTTAGGACTCCCCGCGTAATAGAGAGAGAAGAAGAGAGAATGTAGGTATTTCCGGTATATAGCCGCAAAAAATCTCGATTTGATCGCTTGCACGCCCGCAAGGTATCGACGTTTTTCCCGCAAACGCTCATGGGAGGCCAGCAAAGGGACACGGGTGCGAGGACTTGCGGGATCGGCGTCTTTGCCACGAGCTTTGTCCTTGGTTCAGATCTCGAGTTCAAGCGTCCCTGAAAAGCATTTGTATTTGCCGGCCTCCATTATTATTTCAGCGCGATCAAATAAGTTCGCTTCGAAATGGCCGAGATTATGATCTAAAACAAATTGAAAACGCTTTCAGAGATCCTGAAGATTGATTTTGGGGAAAAACAGCTCAGAGAGTCCTGAAGTATACTAGATCGAAATTCGAGGCCAGTGTGGTTCATTTGCGACTAAATAGATAAATCAGTACAGTACCTTCCGATCGTCAGAATTACCCAAGGATAACAACTAGTAATAGTTATCACTAAAGCTGCCCCCGCTTTCTTTTATTTCTGCTCATTGAAACAATAATATTGAACGTTATTGTTCTAGTCTGATACTAAAAAAAACCAATTGTCTTGATATGCACTCTTTTTTATATAAGAATGATTTTGGTGTAGTAGCCGCTTAGCAAGTTTTTCCCCTTTTGTATGGTACGATCGGAGGATCTTTGAATATTTCGCTAAGCACTATTAAATCCTGTGTTTTCAGGGAGACATTTCGTCAGAGTAAAACCGTTAGAGGTCATATTTCTGTGTGGCTTCCGCTGTTATCCGCTTGTAATTTGCAGAGTTTGACACCTCTGTTTTTTTGCCAGTTTTTTTCTCTTGATATTGCAAGATATGTTTTAGGTTCTCTCAAATGTTAGCTCTGGAGGAATTAAGTTTGAAATATTCCTTTGGCATCTCGTTTATTTGGATGGCTTATTTTCACAGAGTAATCTTACGGCAGGGATCCAAATGTAAATGTTTTGCGGCGTTTTCATTGAGGACAAAAAGCTTGACTCTAATTTGCATATATGGCGACTGTAACGCGTTACTTATGTTTACATTTCACTTCTGTTGTGCTTTCGAGATACGTTTGCTCGTACACTCTTTTCTTTTCTAAGGATGTTATTTTTCCGGCCCAGACTGAATATTCTTATTTTTCTGCCGATTTTAGGCTGAAAATATTCTTGTATTATTCTTACATTATAGCTTATGGCATTTTCGTTTTATTTAGAATTTATTAGGCTATCAAGTACAAGTGTTTGGTTTCTGGATCTGGATCGCGTTCAGCACATTGTGCATGTGCTCTGGACACCACTTTTCGTAGCGAGGCCAAGATGTCACGTCAAAATATATTCTTACATAAAAAAGACTGTTCATATCAAGACAGTTGTCTTTTTTTTTAGTATCTGACTAGAACAATAACGTTCAATTTTATTGTTTCAATGAGTAGAAATATAAGAAAGCGGGGGCAGCTTTAGTGATAACTACTACTAGTGTAATAGTAGATGATGGCCCAGTAACTATGTCACGTTTCACGAGCTGAACGTTCGAATAAAACGAGAGCTTGGGCCGGCTGTGAGTAGATCGGAGCTAATTTGGCGCATTCCCAAACTGAAATCTCCAAAATGTCCAAGAAATGCTCCGGGATCCGAGAGTCCATGGGTTACTAGTGTCTTACCCAAGATGGAGCCCCGAGTCCGCTTGATTCAAATACCCAGCGCGAATTTGATTATCTTAATATTACGTTTATCTGAGAGAGAGATATAAAATTAAGTTTGCAGCTCTACAAATTTACCCTGGCCAGATAAAAAAAATCGAATGAATGAACTGGCACGCCAGAACAAAATTGCGCAACAACTGTACACCATTTGGTAAAAGTCAGCCAATGACTGTTGTAGAATAGTCGGAAAACCCACCTGTTTTTGTTCATCTGTTATCCCTGATACATTGTCGTCTACATTCATGGATAAATTCCTGATTCCTACATATCTAGAGGATTGCAAAGGTGAATTTCTAAACAGACCTGTAACCCTTCGTAGAGCCGACATATTTATGCAGTTTATTCCATGAGGTAAGCAATCTCGAGCCCAGAGTTCTCCGGCGGTAAGACATAGAATCGAGACTCTCCCCAGGCTTCCATGAACAACTCGGACATTGAACACTAAATGGCGTTCGACAAAACATGGATTGTGCTAATAGCTGGTTGTGGGGTTTTATCGCTCGCATTCTGGAATGGAATGAACGCAATAACTTTAAAGATGACCCTTTTGTGGATGTTTATTAGCTTTGGGTTTCTGACGTTGATAATGCATCTCTTTGGTTCGCCTATAAGTATTGTGCTCCACAAACTTTTCAAATCAGCTGACACTACCCCACAAGGTATGCTTGGATGTCTGTTTGTGTGATAACATTACTTCTGAGGGAAAGCTGGCAAAAAAATTGTGTAAATGGATTCTTATTTAAACCTACTTGAAAAGAATAGATTTTTGTAACTTTACCAAAAGATATAACCGAAATTTTCGCCATTCACGCTTGTGTCTAATGGGCATGGCGCGGCACACAGCTTTGAGGTGTACTACAGTAAGCATATTGCAAAATAAATAATCCTAATTTATTCTCCCCAAATATATCGTTTGTTTCCAGAAGCCTATCCAAGGTGGTATGGTGTCGATTACTCTGGGATATATTTTTTTGTTTGCAAAATACTGGATTGCTTCTGAAAGGGAATTACAGTACATGCATTACAAAAAGCCACCCCCACCCCTCCCCCCCATCTCATAAAAAAAAAAGAAAAAAAAAAGGAAAGAAAAGGATTTACTGCTAGTAATTTATTAAACTTAATATTCCAAATTTCAAATGCAAGAATATGCTGTATATTTAAGGCAGGGGTACACCTGAATTTAAGTGAAATTTGGTAAGTTTAAAGAGAGGTTGGAACAAATACACCCAGACAGTCGCCCGACCGCACAATGGCACACCAGGGCCGGGTTGTTCGAAAGCCGGTTAATGTTAACCCAGGGTTAAATGTTAACTGAAGCACTTTGTTTTCTTTGTTAAAAATGTTTTTCACCTTTAATGTTTGGCGTAGTTTGAGATTACTACAGCTCAAAACTGAAGGGCAAATAATATAAACAGAACACTTCACCAAAAAATTACAAAACTGAAATCAAAATTCGCGCTAACCCTGGGTTAGCTTAATCGGGCTTTGAACAACCCGGCCCAGGTTTTTGGGCAACTGTTTGGAGTGTATGTACCAATTTTAACTTCAAACTCTAGTTTTAGAACAACCCCAAATCTTCAAAATTTCCTATTTCCAGAAATTGTACTAATCTTTTGAGAAAAACTATTTATCTCCAAATATACCTAAAAATGCTCCCAAAATTTACAAAATGACCCAAAACATATATATGTGAATGAGCGTAGAGATTCTTGATTGCCTGAAACGTAAACGAGATATTTGCATTAAAAACATAATACCCAGCCAAAATATGGCTTTCATGTGGACCCCTGCCTTAATAAAACTAAAAAAGTGCAAGTCAGCAAAAAAGCTCTGTCCCTTATTCCTAGCTGCTTTACTGCTCATTGTGATCATATCGCTTTGTTGATTGCTCATGTGTGGGATCCTAATTCCAAATGAGCATTCTCACAGGTTGAAGCAGCCTTTCAGTTCATGTACTTATTATGTAATTCCAGAAAAAAACCATACCTCCTCTGTGGAAGGGATTTTTTCTAAGACCCCACACCCATCTGGAAATTCCAATTAAGCTTCATAATTTTTTTAAACATTTTTTGGCCTTACAGAATCTCCCACCCCCCAGGAAATTCCAATCCCTTCTGTGGGGGGAGTATGGATATTTTCTGGAACTGCACATTTGATTTTGACATTAATTTGTAAATTATACAGATTGCTTAAATTGTATAAGGAAGCAGAAATATAAGAAATTTATAGTAATCATTGTGTATGCATAGGGGTGGGGAATGGTACCTCATAAAATGTGGGTCTCGGAAAATTTTGACAGGATCTTGAAATCTTGAACTTAGGGTTTTTGCCGAGTCTTGAAGTCTTGTTTTTGCACAGTTTGTTTTTACCTTTTTTCCAGTCGTGAAACTTTTTACCAAGGAGTCTCGGGCTCGGATTTTTAACTAGGATCTCGGTGAGTCTCAGATTTTACCATTCGCCACCCCTTATCTATGTATTTGCTGGATTAAAAATTATTAAATTTAGAATCACGAGGAAGATTATTACATATGATAAATTGACATAATGCTTATCTTTTATTATCCTTAGTAAATATTACTGATGCTGAATTGCAAAAGAAGAGACAAAGAGCTTTGGACCTGAAACAGTTTCTGCTAGATAATAAGGTGAGGCTTACTTTTTTTCTGCATGCCATTAGATTTTCTTAGACCTGTAAAAGTGATTTGAAGTTGCTCAAGATGTGTCTTACAGGTGAGTGTGTGAAATTTGACTAAAATTATGTGAAGGACTATTAAGACCCATTTAATTACACAATAATTTGTAATTTACACATACACCCCTTCAAGAATGATTTTTCTCTGCTATGAGAATCCAGAACAACATTCTTTCCTGGTGTTTTACAGGTATGCGTTACCTCACAGTTCACATTTCAAGAGTATCCCATTGTGACCTATCCACTATGTTTTGGAGACGTTTTTGGCACACAGATTTCCAGAAACTACTGCAGTCTGTATACATGAACAGGGAAGGATCTGCCAAATCTTGGGAGACTGCTTAGTAGAAACTGCTACTGCCATTTACATGATTGTGTGTTTGCTAGGCTAATTATATAACATTTTGACATGCTATAGGTTGACATCTATCGAGAAAATATTCTAGGACCAAGGGAGGAAATGTTGAAGGCAAAACGAGAGGCTGAGTTTTACAAGTTTAATAGCACTTGGAGAGGAAGAGGCCAGAGATTAAGGGTAAATCATCTTTGCGATTCATTTTTTGTGGTTATTATTTTTGTCAGGAAATTGTGTTAGGTGTTTTCTGTACACCAGATTGAGCAACTACACATAATGCAGTGGAAACAAGGTGTTCTTCATAGCTTTAATAATTATATGTTTTTGAGAATTTTTATACCAGTTCATGTATAAAATTATGTTACAAAAATGTATTACAAAATGCAGACTTTTATTTAAAAAGACAAAACACTCCAAGACTTTTATTTTTATTTTTCTGACTTCTACTTAATAATTTATGCATGCCCAGTAGACATTTCATTAAGTTTTAATGTACATACCAGTTTTAACAGGATTTATAGATAATTGTTTAGCAAGACCCTTGTCAGTTTTTACTTTGTAATTATATCAGATTAAATGTTTTTGCCTGGCTGTTTACTAGCTTGGTAGTGGCTTCTGGAGGATGGTGGGAGGATGGTAGACTATTTTTAAAATATTCATTTAAAAGTATGTGATGTTGTGCATCTTTTTTATTTTTTTTTATCTTTGTTTATTCTTTTGTCTCCAAAGCTAAAAAGCTTCCAGATTGTGTTGACTTAATTGACTACATACTACACTGTAGTTAAATTAAAAAATAAAGTTGCTTACTAAACATAATCAAAATACGTCAAAATAATTGATTCTGCTCAGGCAAATGTGTTTTTATTTGTAGCTTTAAATCTCATTCTTTTTTCATTTTTTCTTTGAAGAGCCATGGAGCAGACCAAACTGAGCATGACTTTTTGTGTCAAGAGTTTTTGATGCATGAAGATGCTAGTTCAGTGGAAGGAACAGACATTGAACAGAGCCACGCTAATGAAGAGACTATAGACAACAATGAATGTGCATATGATGCTGAATGCACATCAAGACAAGAACAGATTGCCACTGAATTGTTACGACAGAGAACAAATAAGCAGAGACCTGTGGTAAGATAGAAGCCTAATTTATATATGTAGTGTAAATAGTTGTTTCAGAAAACATGTACTTGATACAGTTTAAACCGGCTAACATAGCTCTTCCTTACAAAAGTATATCCCTTAATACTTATGGCACTTTCGATAATTTCCCAAAGGAAATTAAATTCCTATTTGGACTTTATTTAGTCCCATCATGCCCAGTTTTGCATGGACAAGCAATTCATAATGAACCCAAAAACAAACATTTCTTAAGAAGTAGAAAACATGCACAATGTTTTTTTAGTATCAATCTAGTGGTGTTCTGTTATGAATACTGTTCTCTGATTGGCCATGCTGCAATACATTGTTTCTGTTGAGGAACTTTCGGCTGATAGTTGCCCCAAGGAAATTTGATGTTCTTAAAACAAATATTTGCCCAAGAAGTGAAGCCTTGAGGGAAAACATTTACCGATAAATTTTCATGAGAACTACTAGCCATCTGGGTGTTTTCCTCGGACAGGCACTACAGCACTGTATGGGCTAGAGAGATTAAGCATGACATTATATCAAACGGCAAATGGAAAAAATGGAACTTTTTGCAGTCTGTATTTAGCTGTCTGTGCAGTAGAGTAAAATACTTGTATTTGCGTTGAATATGAGGAGACATTTTTCTATTTTTGTTTGGTGTATTTAAGGATTACAAGAATCCAAAAAAAAAAAAAATCAGCAGTAATCTTTGCAATTTGCCGTCTGCTATAAACGTCATGCTCTCTCCGCGTCACATGATCATGAATTGAAGGAAATTTAGTGGTGAAGTATAATTAACAATTATTCCTCGAGCCCGAATGGGCTCTGAGTCAATAGCCCATGAGGCCGAAGGCCGAATGGGCTATTGACTCAGAACCCACGAGGGCGAGAGGAATAATTGTTTTAGTAAAATCCAACTAGTTGGGCAAAAAATATCGAGACAAAACATCTTTTGCTAGTTAAAGCTAGACTTTATTCTTATTTGCCGGCGCTTTTCGCTACTAGTGGGCTATAACAAATAGCCTACTAGTAGCTCAACCAATCAGAACGCAGCATTGATAATAGACCACTAGTTGGATTTTACTGATCTGTGATAGATAGTGATTAGCGTAGCAGACTGTGCCCTTGTTAACAAAACGACAACCGCTTATGCTGTTTATGAGGTGTCTGTGAAGAGGATCTAGATAAGTTTAGAACAACCGTTAGATTTATTCTAAACAATTAGATTATTTACTCTTGATTTCTAGGGGTGATAGAAATCTCGAGCTCACAGTCTAATTGTTAAATATAAACACAAGTGGAAGTTTGAAGAATGAGAAATGCTGTAGGAATATGAGCTGACAGGCAATGTAATTGTTAAATAGAAACATGATTTTTAACCAATTGATCAGTGCAGGCATTTTCTTTGGGGTTATTTTCTAAATCAACTTGTTGAGGCCCGTTTACACAGGCGATTTTTGTCGCGGCAACTCAATGCAATTTTTGTCGCGCTAAAGTTGCAACTTCAAAATCGCACGTGTAAACCAGGTGCGATTTTCAGTGCGATTTGTCGCCGCGATATCGCAGGGGTTTAGTCCCTTATTATTCATTCTATGCGTAGAAATCCTGGCACAAAAGATACGCCAAAATCCAAAAATTACTGGTATTGAACTACCCTCTTCTTGTGAAGCTAAACTAAGTCAATTCGCTGATGACACTACATTGATATGCAAGGACACCTCGTCCTTGCACGAAAGTATGTCGGTATTGGGGAAATTTGGCGATATCTCTGGCTTAAAGCTAAATAGGAAAAAGACCAAGGCCTTGTGGATAGGCTCATTAAAAAACAATAAAACTAAACCCCTTGAAATAAATGTCTCAACTGATCCAATAAAAGTCTTAGGAACGTACATTTCACACGACTGCGACAAAAACATCAACCTAAATTTCTTTCTAAAAATCCAAAAGATGGAAACCAAATTAAACATATGGCTATGTCGTGACCTGACTCTCAAGGGAAGAACCTTACTCGCTAAAACGTTAGAAATCTCAAAATTGGTCTATACGGCGTCGATGTTGACTGTTCCACAAGAAGTTAGTAAAAGAGTCCAAGCGAAACTTTTCAATTTTCTATGGAAAAACAAAAAAGATAAAGTTAAAAGAGAAGTTCTTCATCAAGAAATGAGAAAAGGAGGTCTTAATTTTCTAAATTTTGCCATAACAGTTAAAGCGCTCCGTTTAAGCTGGATTGGAAGACTGTTAGAAAAAAACACTTCTGGTGATGCTTGGAAAGCTATTCCAAACGCTTTTTTCGAAAAATATGGAGGTCTCAACTTCTTACTCAAGTGCAATTACAATACAAAGAAGTTAGACAAAAGTGTATCGTTATTCTACTTAGAAATGCTAGATTACTTTAAAGAATTACGCCAGGTACCGGTCAACCAAGATAGCTACGAAAGTGACCTCATTCTTTGGAATAACCAAGACATAACCATTGAAGGTAAATCGCTTTTTTGGAAGAGGTGGGCCGAAAATGGAATTTACTACATTCAAGATATCTTAAATGAAAATGGTAAATTTCTTACTTTTGAAGAGTTTATTATTTTTTTTTTATTTTTTTTTTTACATTTTACATTTTGTATTTTTTTTTTTCTTATTAGACGTTTTTTATTTACTTACTTTACAAAATTACATTATTTACACCATTTACATTACAATACTCAATTACAATAAACTATTTACATCCTTGCACTACAAAAAAAAACATATAACGAAATTGACAAGTATCATTAACTGGAACTATAGCTTCTACTTTATCCTCCTATTTACACGACTAATGACTATACAAAAATTGTTTTCGGAGTTACACTAAAGATCGGCTTTAAATTCATGTAAATATTAATTACAGCTAAAAACAAGGAGAAGATTACAATAAAACTGGATTGTACAAAAGAACGTCAACTGTAGAGGGAAGCAAAAGAGAAAAGAAATAGGGGAAAGAGAGATAAAAGGGGAAGATAAATAACTGAGTTGATATGTATAATTGTTGACTCTGTAACTAGTGCCTTTCTTTCCTACATGTATTAACATCGTTGCTTCGGCTACTCGGAAAGTTTTTCAAAAATAAATTTTTACTTAAGATTAGCTATAAATTCATTTACTGATATCTCGCCATGCATTAATTTCTGATTGTACAAGTAATATTTGGCGTATAAAAAGGTGAAGTTTAACTTTCTGATAATGTTTGATTCCTTGCTTGAAGTGTCAACTTTCGTACCAAAAATTAATTCAGTTGGTAAAAGACCGACGGAGGTGACATTTTCTTTGTTGAACCATTTTATCACCTCTAAAAAGAATAATTGGCTCCAATTACAGCTATGGAAAGTGTGAATTATGGAATCATTCATTTTACAATATGGACACTTTGCGTCCTCCGCCAATCCAAAGAGGAATAACTCCTTCTTGGTGACTACTATTCTATGTAAAAGTTTGAAATAAAATTCCTTAAGTTTGTTATCTTTACAAACACATTTCACGCGGCAAAAAAAGGTTTTCAGAGATTCTTGATCAATTTGCAGGTCTCTTTCCCATTTAGAAAGAGCCTTCAGCTCAATTGGTTCTTTGTTAATGAGGAGCCAATAATAGTCTCTATTTTTCATTTTGGTTAAATTTAAAGAGATCTCTGGGGAAAACTGAAACATGCTATTTAATAGCATATCTGATCTGTCCGTGGGGTTAGCCCTCGCACTTTCTACAAAGTGTCTAGGAATAGCAGAAACTACTTGAAAGTAGATGAGAAAGTTGCATTTAAGATCATATTTTTGGATGAATTCTGAGTAAGAAAGAAAATTCCCATCTGTTTTGAGAAGATCATGCACCAGATAGACGCCACGATCGTACCAGTTCCTGTAGAAAATGCTGTGACCGTGGATTAAAATATCTTTGTTGTTAAATAAAATTTGTTCTTGGCCGGACTGATTAGGAAAAGATTCTTTCAGTTCCAAGAAATACAGGAGAATCAATTTTTAGAACTGAGGTAGCTCAATCTGATCGAGAAATTTCTTGTGATAATTACATCGTAATATGAAGTTTAGGCCCCCGTATCTTTCGAAAAAATAGTTCGGAATCGCCTTCCAAGATTCACCACTTCTATGGTCAACAGCTAACAGTCTAGAGATCCAAGCTAACTTCAATGATTTTGATAAAGCATATATACTTGGTGCTCGTAGACCTCCTTGGTTGTAATCTAAAAACATCACTTTACGCTTAATTTTGTCCTTTTTATTTTTCCAAATGAATTTAAATATGGCCGAATTCACAGCGTTAAGATATTCGAGAGGAACATCAAGGCTGGATATAGAGTGTATCAGTTGTGAGATGTCAAGACTTTTAGCTATTAGGCACCTTCCAAATAGTGTAAGACTCCGACAGTTCCATATGTCAAGGATGGACTTCAATTTTTGCAATTTTAACGTAAAGTTGTATTTTTCATTTTCTTTCTCATTATAAGAGATAAAAGTGCCCAGCACACGAATTGTTTTTTTTGAAGAGTTTAATCGAAAGTACAATATGTCAGTTAATTTTTTAAACTTTTTCCAAATCCTTGCATCTATCCCACCGAACCTCAAATCCAAGGCGGCTTCTACGCTAAGACCACAAAATTTTGTTCTTGATAACTCCGACATTTTCGACTTGTCCACAAAAAAATCGGTTCTTCTTTCTAAAATGAAATGTAAAGATTATTATCTTCTGTTCCAAGAAAAATCAGAAATTACCCCTACAGCCATCAAATCTTGGGTCAAACATTATCCAGGCATAGAAGATAAATGGAAAAAAATATTCCAGAATATACCTCACCTCTCGGCTGACAACAAATTGAAACAATTCTCTTTTAAATTATTCCATCGCATTTTAGTGACCAAAAAGGAGCTTAAGAGGTTCAAAATATCCGATAGTGAAGATTGCTTTTTCTGTAAATCTCCTGATTCTTTAGAACATGCCTTTCTGGAGTGTCCTGCTGGCCTAAACATATTTCAAGAAGTACTTACATGGTTCAATTATGAGCACAGGGTTAACTTTACACCATCTAAAATACAGCTATTGTTTAAGGACTATATATTCCCCCAAATACAAGTCCAAAAATAACCCGGAAGTTTGGGATTTTAGTTGTGCAAACTCAAAAATATTATTATTCTTGCAAAATGATGGAAAAAAACTATTAATCTTCTTGAATTGAAGTCAGTGTTATCTTTACAATGGAAAGTTGAAAAATGCGAAAGCTAATCAGTCTCGGCATGTGGCAAAATCAGTCAATTGTGTTAGAATAATATTACTATGACGTAAATGCAAGAAGCATCAGCTTAAGTATTGTAAGTAATAGCAAAGTAATAGTATCGTAAGTTAAAATAAGCTCGTGTAACTGTATTGCTTTGTGAATTAAGCTATGCAAAATTGTAGTGTAACTGTATGACTGGCATCTCAAATTGTACTGTATGGTATTGTTAAGTAGTGTAAGTAGTGTAAGTAGCTGTTTTAGTGTTGTAAATACTTATCACTGTTTGTAAGTAAAAAAAAAAAAAAAATAATATAACATAAAAAAATAATAATTAATTATGTATTTTAGTTATACGTTTGTGTTTGCCTAAGTCTAGAAAAGCAAATTTTACAGTGTTGAATTTGAGCGTTTCTAACCAGTAACCTGTATTCAATGTTTCACTCTAGATTAATTAATTACGCGTGAAAGCACAACAAACGTTAATAAGCTGTAATTGAACAATCATAAAACGAAACTATCACTAATTGATTGTGCATCAGACACAAAGAACGTTGAGGACAACCATCGGGTAAATATTTCCTTTCTATGAGATTGTAATTTAGTAGAATCCTTACTCATCATAATTGCTGTATTCTGACTATAGATTTCGAACGCATATGTGTATTAACAGATATTAAAGAACACAGTTTGAAACCGTTGGTTGCAGCAATATATTTGTTGTTTACAACAAAACATTCAATACTGGTTAACTATACAGTGTTGAAGGAATAAACAAACACATTTGTGTGTTTACATTTTAAGATCACGTACGTTTAAAGCTCTTTATATTAAATGAAAATCTGACTTTTGACAAGTCTTTACACTCTATCAAGTATCCAACTTGATTATCAGGGGTGAATTTTTCGCGTGCTGGCTTCATCATCTTTTTCCAAGTCATTTTCCCTACTGGTAAGCAGTCTCCAACAGCACGGCCTATTGTGCAGAAATAGAAGCTGTTACCATTTTCTTTAATGCCCTTGTAAGTTCTCGAAGGTCTACATTTTATCAGCAGCTGGACCAAATCTAGTTCTGGTTTTGCCAGGCTTTTCGGTTGATCCCTAGCTGCAGTATGGAGAGGGAGATTTTCTCCCGTTTGACAAAAGGTCTTCCATAAGTTTGAAACTGGTAACACCGCTTACTTTGTACTTTAATCCTATCGCTTTAAAACTCCCTGGGTAGTACTCTGTTGAAACCTTTCCGCCTCCACTTACAATATCATCAATATTCAGTGACCCCATATACTTTTCAATTGATTTCCCACGGTGGAAAGTTCTCCCACACGCATTCATTTCGAAGCAAAGTTCTTCTGCCCGCGAAAAGAAACATAATGTCACGTGACTAATCGGAGCGCTCCAAATGGTCACGCGAGCAAGCCCAAAATTTAATTTTACATATTTTTCTCATAGTTATCATAATTATTCGATGTTCCGGGATGTTCCGGGATGTTCCGGAATGTTCAGGGATGTTCCATGTTCCTGGTTTTATCGACGACCCAGTCCACTAGGATATTGAGAATTGGAGGAGTATTATATTGTCTGTCAGTTTCCTTGAATATCAACACTATCAAGAGTTATCCAATGTATCACTGCTCGGTCGAACTTTCAGTTCGATATGATGGGCAAAGTCAAAGTGAATGTGAACACGCATGATAAACACACTCGTTCAGTTCTATTCGGAAACGCTGAAGACTGAACGTTCAGTTCGATATGCTACTGATTTGAACACTGGATTTGCTCTAGTGGTTCGACTGCTGAACACACTCTTTCAAATAACTCTGCCCGATGGAACTTTCAGTTCGATATAGGTAAACAGAGAAGGAATACACTGTTTCGATTCATGCAGAACACGCTCGTTCAATTTTGGGGTGAACACGCTGGCTCGGTCTCGTGTCGATTTTGTGTCTTGAATTTGCTCTTGTCTAACAACTACTATACGGCGCTCATAGGGACGGTAACCAATCAGGAGCCGAGAAAGACAATAGGCTATTGTTTCGAGAACAATAGACTCTATTGTTTTCCAAATCCAAGATGGCCGCCACAAATTTCAGCCAATCAGGAGGTGAATTAAGAATTCAAGATGGCGGCGCCCATGAAAGTCGACCATGTTGGAAAACAACCCACCAGCCTCAACGGAGGACTGGAATCGGTCTCACAGATTTCCATGGCGACACAAATCACGCCAGGGTTTTCGCAAAAATGTCACGCAACTTCAAAATTTACGTGACTAACTTTGATAAATAGGAGTTTGTTTGGGGTGAGAAAAGGCCTGGGATCGGTCTCCTCGGACACGAGAATCAATCTAGACACATGTCATTCAAATGTGAAACAAGTGTATTTATTAAAAAGTCCTAATTCTTTACAAGAGGGACCTGTGTTCAATTTGCAAACAAGGTGTGTGCGTGCTGACGAAAGGAGAGGATTGTTATTTTCTAAGTATAAAATAATATTATCATTGATCATTGCTTTCATGATAGTTGGTGGCTCCTAAAGGAGCCGTTTTGGATTTAAAGCTTTCTTCCTTACTGCTCCAGAAGTTCGTCTAAAGCCTTCCCAAGGAGCGAGATCGTCTCGTCTTGCTCGGCAACTCTTTTGAGGAGTTTTAGCTCCCTGGAATGTTTTAAACATCTGTCAGGTACTCTCGCCATGAAGTTTTGGTCCAAAAGGACCACCATCGACTTGAGTCTCACTTGCCCGGTAATCTTTGGTAGTGGGGATTCGTCAACTAACGAGTTGCCGGGTAGGGAGAGATCTCTCGCAACCTCCCTGAACGCTTGCGAAATTGTAGCTTCGAGTTGTTTATCGTACTCCATCGTGAGTTGTCATACTCGGAAATAAAAAATGCTGAAGAATTTATACCCTTCAGCGCTTACGCAGCGCTTAATCAATTTGCCGCTTGTTTTGTTGCCGCGCGCTTAAATGTCCCTTTAGCTATTCAAATACCGCGCGCTTTGTTGTATAATTGATTAAGTGTACCCTTCTATCCCTCGAAGTGTGCCGGTGAGACCGAAAAAATTCTTATAACTTTTATTCTTGTTGATTCGCAGAAGTTTGAAAGGCACGAATCGATTTTTTTCTAATTCTAGAATTGTTTTACGTTTGTAAATGCGGATCGGACCATTTTTTTTTTTTTCGCAGCGCAACTTGCCGTACACTTTAATTTTTTCCACTGCTATTCAAATACCGCGCGCTTTGTTCCGTTAATGAATAGGTGTACCTACCACCCAGGTCGGCAGTTTGAACATATTAAAAGACTCATTAAGCATTCTTTGAACCATATTCTAATCAGAAAGTATAAAAATCGTTTTCGAGCGGGACATTCAAACCGTCCATCGACAAGCTAAGTCATGCCAAGCAGTGCGGAGAAATCTAGGGAGAGAGTAAAGAGGTGGAAGAAAGAAAATCCAGAGAAGTACAAAGAGCAGAGGAAACGATACAACAGAAAACACGCAGGTGCTAACTACGAGCGGGTAAAAACCTGGCGACGAGAGAACCCCGATCTGTACAAGGCACAGAAACAACGGGAGAGACGGGCCAAACAGCAGAAAGCAACAGAGCAGCAGCATGATTCGTCATTGGCCGGCTTTGAGTACGCTGATGAAATGGAGATAATTGTTAACATCTTCATGACAAACGTGGACCATGAGCAACCGTTAAAGGTCTTAAACTTTGACTGTGATGAGGCAATAGCTTCAGAACAGCAACAGCAGGATGCAGTAGCTGAATTTGATCTGTCTTTGCTTGACATGTAAAGGCGATAAAAACAAAACGGCTCCTTTAGGAGCCACCACATAGTATGAAAGTAATGATCAACGGTATTCTAAGGCTAAAACAAATCTGGCGTGTTGTCGGTGGTTTCTTTTCCGACTGGTAGTCACATTGATATCAGTAAAGAAAAATGTGAATGAATACAGCTGAACACAATATTCATGCGCGCTCTTGCTAACGCAATTCAGAGCGCTCACAAGGATTACAAAAACCAAACTTGGCTTCATTACAACATTTATTTTATTTGCTCCATGCTTCAGCTATCTGAACTAGGTTTTCTCATAACTGAACACAGTGTTTTTATAGTTTCCGTTCACGAGCTTGCAGTAGGCACGCTGTTTCACCACAAAATGTCTGCAAACATGGCCTCTGATTTTATAAAGAAATGTATGGAAAGCGCGTAAAAAGTTGTAAATATTCGCAATCATAAAAGATTTTTTCAAAGTGTCGGACTGGGAGATTGATACCACAAGTAAAAGCAATCTGTGAAAAAAATAAACAACAATAAAACGAGTGTGGCAAACCTTTTTTAAAATCGAAGGTATATTCCATACAAACCTTATAATTTTGGTGGCGAAAACGCGTAAATCCAAAGCATAAATCTTTTCCAGAGCTAGGTACTCCATTCGCCGGACCGGACTTCGTAGTCCAAATTTCATGCAAAAGCCGATGTTTGAACGCTTATTTGCGTACTACCTTCGAAGAAGGTTATTTTCTTCAGCGGTTTCGGTATGAGTCAAACATTGCGCATATAAACAACATATTCTGTAACTCGCGTCGCTGTGATATGAGCCCGTTGATACAAGAGCAGCGGTAAAAGCCACTTCATGTAAGTCTAGCGGAATTGTCGTGCCCGAAATAGTTAGTGATGTAAGTCTTTTATGAGAAATTTATGTTAAGAAGGTAAAATGCAAAGAACTCCGCAATTCGGTTTCTTTGTTATCGAAAGAACCAGTTAAATCCAGCAGATACGTGCT
>JAHPZR010003394.1:65000-68620 GCA_019787425.1 Platygyra sinensis | reverse complement strand
GGGAAGAAGGCGGTATTAATGGCTCCATAAGAGGAAAGGAAGGATTTGTCAGTCTTATAAGTTAAAAGACAGGCTTACGCTTATTCGAGTGCAAGGAATTAATGGAGGCAGCGTTGCGAAGTCAGCAGTTAACTCCTGAGGCCTCACTGTCTCCATATTCCGCCATTTTTGGCTTTAATATCTCGTGTCTCGTAATTTCATTTTCAAAAACTAAAAATATTCCTACTCGATCGGAAAATCTGTTCTACTTTTGACTTTACTTTTGACGTTTATTTCTGAGGGTGTCCAATACTCCGACAAATTTATGCATAGCATTGTATTGTATTATATCCACATAAAAATAGATTAACAATACAATACAATTGAGAACGACGCAATACAATAGAACACAATACAATGCCATGCAGAAATTTGTCCGAGTATTGGACAAGTATGTTATTTCTCCCCACAAATTTCTCCCCACAATTAGTTTTATTGCGATTAGTTTAGGAGGTTTAATTTTATCGTACACGACCACATCAGCTTTGCGGAACTTTTAATCGTGATTGAATAAATGCTGTAAATGCTGTAAATCACGATAAATTTTCACCTTAATTGCCTGATTTCAAACCGAAAAGGACTAGGTACATGTCTGTAAATTATGGGATAAGCAACTATTGATCCACATAGTCACAAAGAGCACACCAACATTCACAAAATCCCCAAGTTTGGTGTTCCAAATCAGGCTAAAAAAAAGAAAAAAAAGTTAATCAGGCTAGGATTGACTGAGATACAGCGCGCGGGGGATGGCTGTATCTTGCTTACTATTGGGTCTATTTACACCAAACTTGGGGATTTTGTAAAGCTTGGTCTGCACTTTATGACTATGTGGTTCAATAGTTGCTAATCTGATTATTTTAGACTCGTACCTAGTCCTTCACGGTTTGAAAACCCCTTATAGACCTTGCTTCTGTGTAGCATTAAAGAGCTCGGTGTATTGCTAACCGCTCGATAGTTCCTCTACTTCGTTGTCTGTCGAGCATGGAGCGAAAATAAGTAACCCTAGATTTCAAGGAAAAGGATTGCTTGTGGTGTAAAACAACTCACCGATCGAAGACAGATCATATTTCTGGCGTAGAATTATGATCGATTCTAGGCCCCACTCGGGATTTCGGTAAAGAAATATCAGTGACATCACAGCAAGGCATAGCAGAATAAAAAACAGTTGTTTCTGGAAAGAAATAAGATAACCAAGTTAATAAAGTGAATTTAACGTTGAAGACTGCGTTCGAGACTAGTTACTCATTAGGCGGCGTTTATGTCCAGTTTTCCGTAGCGTAAATGAGTGTTTAATTCTTCCCATGATGATACATTAGCTGAAGGCATATTTATCCCACAATAGTTCAATTTTGAGCTCGTTTTCTCTGAGGTAACGGTTCATGAGTCCGAAGACGAATTAACTTAGTGTCGCCTCATAGAGATCAAGAGCGAATAAACTAATAGTTTTGGTAGAATTCCAAGTCAATTTCCTTCAAGTAATGATTTTCAACAATTATCATTTAAAACTTGCAGCTGCGTACTCACTTTCATTAATTTATTAACAATTTTGAATACTTCAAAGCCACTTAACGGTATGTGAATTTTCTTCTTTTAGACTTCTCGGGAATCAAATTTTTCCGTAACATTTCCAAATCCTCAAAAGTAAACTTCGGAACTGAAATGAGAAAACTTTAACCGAGTCATAGTCACCAATGGTCGATAATCTGCCACAGCTCAGCCAATAAGATTGTATCTATAAATTAGTAGAATTATACTAGACACAAAATTTGATTTACTGATCTGTTCTAATAATTTGGCGAGTCGTGAAAAATTGTTCTGTAGTGGGCAATTTCTCGGCCGTTATCCTCAACAACCGGCTGCAGCTTAACTGGTTATTAAAATTGTAAAGGGAAAATACTCGTTGAGCACTCTTGCAAGTGAAGTAAAAGCGGAATATTTGAACTCTTTAACACCATTGTTCTTACTATTGATAGAAGACCCCTCGAGAAAAAGCATTCCTTCATCCTGTCACCTTCCGCAAGGACATCGACGCTAGGCCGCCATCCGTCCGGCCATAAACTGTTGTAAACAAAACTGGTGCTGGACCACGCGGCTATCGCACGGGGCACGTGCTGTTATACAGCGCGAGACAGTCCTTGTCAGTGTTTAACCCCGGGCGGCTTGAGAAACTTAATTAAGAACACAAACACATCAATTTCAGAAAGTGTGGGCCATGAACAAGGAACTAAATGCGACAGACGTCTCTTAAATTAACCCGAATTACGAACAACTTAAAGAAAGGAATAATTGACTGAGCAGCGTGAAAAGACTAGAGCTATACCTTTGTCGGGTTCCTCATACGTCGGTTACAAGTAAAGGCGTTTTGTGAAGCCGCGGTGTGTTGTGATCCGTGCAGTGATCGTTCAACGAATCGTTGTCTTATAACAAAACTGTGGAATTGATCTCCCGAGCGAACAACAAAGAGATGTAAAGTTCTTATGAATAATCGCTTGATTTCTTAATGAATGGATCACTAAACACCACCTGTTCCCCGCTGTTGGTGTCTAGCACGCCTGTTTTTAAAAGGTTTTTCCGAACATGTATCGATTACTATCAAATTTCGACGGACTCATCTGGTAGTAGTTCAATGGAGAGTGGCTTTGGAAAGGTTCCCGTAACTGGCGTTGTTTATCATTTACTGGGAAAAACCGGTTGGTCGACAGTTGTAGTAAATGGGACGCGTCGAATTCTGAATGGAAGTTTTTGCACGGGATGCGCTCGTTCCATTTCCAAGACTTTTTCTCGGAAGATAGGATCAAAGGCAATCAAGCCAAAAGACCTGGAAGTGGTAAAAACTAGCAAATAGAACGCACATTTTCCATTTGGAAATTCCGTTTGGGAATTTTGGTCTATCTTTGAAGAAATCCCGTTTTCTCGAGAAAATTTCCGTTTGGGGAGACAAAATTAATCTTTCCATTTACATTTCATCCGAAATTTCCGGATTTTTTTGGGTAAGTGGTAAACAACCTGGGAGTCGTCTGGTAAAAAGTCTACCTGCGGTTGTACAGGTCTGAACTTGTGGCTTTATTGACAAGCCATAAGGTAAATTTCATTTTAGGACTTTAAACTGTAGCCCATGCCAAAAGGACATTTTATCGATGTTGCATCAATTTCCCAGAACTGAGATTGCGAGAAATTTCGGAGAATTATAAAAATAAACTGAAAACGGATCTGCTATTTAATATTCTCGTGTTTAGGTTACTGGCTTTGTTGTTAGTGCACGCGCATCAGTGTTGGTCACCAGTCATTGATTCCTCGCTAAAAACTACCTTGTTGCGTGAATTTTTCCCAAGAACTTACATCGTCATTTTGCGATTATTCCACTTATGTCCAAGATTGAACGCAAGTATTGCTTGATTAGTACTTCATATTTGGTAGAGTTATTTGATATTTTCATATTACTTCTTATTTGACAGAATTGTGTGTGTTTTGGTGACTTTTTATGAATGAGGACACTTGGTCCTTATCGTAAGGAATTTGAATCTCATTAGCGCTCAATCCTGGACATATAGTCTGGATTATTTACGGCTAATGTTAAATTT
>JAHPZR010003394.1:30000-60000 GCA_019787425.1 Platygyra sinensis | reverse complement strand
ACGATCGCCTAAGAAAAAGAGTTTATACAATAATAGAGGTGATTTCGTACAGACATAATATTAACAACAATGATAATGATAATGATAATGATAATGATAATGATAGTGATAGTGATAATGATAATGATGACGATAGTGATAGTGATAGTGATAATGATAATGATAGTGATTATAGTGATAGTGATAGTGATAGTGATAGTGATAGTGATAGTGATAATGATAATGATCTCATCCATCCTGCTTGATTCTTATGCATTTCATTTCGCAGCCATCCTGCTTGATTCGTTTTCATTCAAGCAAATGCATACCGTGTTTTGAAAGCCTTGAAATATAGGGGTGATTTAACAACTGACTGCATGAGGACTTTAAAAGTAATGTGAAGGGCCTCGACCGATGAGCCCGGATTGGTTCATAGCTGCCATGAGACTGATGCCTCGGTTTTCTGTAGCAAGAAGCGGCTAGTAAATATTTTTACTTCCCCTGGGACGGGATGCTTAGTCCATCTGCAAAAACGGGTCAAAAAAAAGTCACCTCCCACGCAGCTTTTGTTAGGTTTTCGTCCCTAACATATCGCCGTGTGTACCCATCTATACACCTGGGGTGTGAGAGAGGCACTGTAGAGTAAAGTGTCTTGCCCAAGAACACTAACACACAATGTCCGGCCTAGTAGCTCTGACGACCGCGGACCGCTAGCCTCCTGGTAGCCTCCGGCGTCGAGCGTACACTAACACCATGACGGCCCACCAAGCGCCTCCCATGAGGGCCTTTAGACGTCTTGATAAAACAGAGTCAAATAATTTTAACACTAGGAATAGTCAGTTTTTCTGATGTCGCAAAAGATGATCACACAAGAATCCCATTTTATGCTGTCGACCAGTAGTTCCCCCAAATGATCCCAGCAATGGGCTGATGAATGGTACTTTTAGCGAGGGCCTCTGTCATATGAGCCCGGCAACCCGGGCTTGCGCTTGCGGTTACCGTGATGCATTCTGTGGGCATGTGTTTATATGGGAAATTTTATCTCCGGTCGACCGGGATGAATGTCACGAAACCCAACCAATACATGGGGTGGAACATAAACTTTTATTGTTCGAGACTGTTATGAAGCTTTGTGGAAAATGATCCCATTCTTTTTAGCGCGAATTCTTACTTGAATTTTACTCTAGCTAACCAATTTCAATGTAATTTTTAGTTAATTGCCGGTATTAAGGATCGCGTTCGCAGCGAAAATTTCTCTTACATACAATGATTTCTTTTCTGATATAAATGTGTATAAACCATTGAAAGGATGACGAGTTCGTAATCGTTAGAAGATGTACAAAAAAATGAGGGGTCACGACTTCAGTCGTTTTCGCGGTGAGAGCGAACAATGACCTGGTAAGAACACACCGTAA
This sequence comes from Platygyra sinensis, assembly GCA_019787425.1. Lineage (NCBI taxonomy): Eukaryota > Metazoa > Cnidaria > Anthozoa > Scleractinia > Merulinidae > Platygyra > Platygyra sinensis. The sequence continues at coordinate 58,606 of JAHPZR010003394.1, read as the reverse complement.
TATCCGAGTAAATCTGGCCTTCGTAATGCGAAGAAGTGCTCGCAGTGGATGGGAATTGTCCCAAAATATTGCGACAATTAGCGGCTTTGGCGAAAAATGTTCTCGCTGCCAAATATGGTTTAAATGGGACCTTTGAATGCGAATTTAGGCATACTGGTGAAGGTCCTGTCGAGAACAAGTACTCGCATTTACAATTTCCACAGCGCCTATGGCAGCCGCCTGATGGCACAGGATCACGAAGTCTCGAGCGGACAGAATCGTGAAAGTTTGTTTTAAGACTTCTCACATTTGATTATTTTTGTTCATTTTGTTTGGACCATCTGCTGGAGATATTTGTAAATTAAAACGCTGGTTTCTGTAGAAGAAGAGTAGGGATTCACCGAACGTCCAAGATCTATTTATATATCCAAGGCAAAAGCTATAGCAATGGCCATCTGCCACTAATATATAGATTTTAGGCCAGCCTACACAGCGTAGCTCCTAAAGTGTGGACCGTTTCATCAGCCATTGCTGCTCATTTGGGAACTCACTGTAGAGCATCCGACAAACATAATGAGATGGTGATCACTTTCCTACAAGACTTCGAATAACCGTCTCGAACAATAAAAGTTATTAATGTTTCCACCATTTTGGTTGGTGTCTGTCCTGAATTCATCACGCTGGTCGACCGAGATAAAAGTTCCACATGCATAAACACTAGGCCATCAGAATTCATCCCGGTGAGCCAAGCAAGACCCGGTTACCGGGACTCATATTGAAGAATGGCCCTCGCAATAAGAAGTAAGCCATTCCATCATTCAGCCAATTGCTGAGCATTGGGGGAACTACTAGGTGACAACATAAAATGGGATCTTTTTGACATTTGTATGTCGATCAGAAAAACGGACACGTTCTGTGTCTAGAAAAATTATGCGACTACTGTTTATCAAGAGGCTAAACGCTCATGGGAGGCGCGGTGGCAGCGACATAGTTTAGCTGCGCTGCGTACTCCGTGAGGCGGTACAGGAGCTGAGCGGTACCAGGGTTCGAGCTCTGGCCCGGGACATTGTGTTGTGTTCTTGGGCAAGACACTTTACTCTCACGTGCCTCTCTCCACCAGGTGTATAGATGGGTACCGGCGAATTGTTGGGGAAACCTAACCAAAACTGCGGGGGAGGACCTGCGATGGACTAGCATCCCCGTCCAGGAGAAGTAAGAATGTACTTCTAGCGCTTTCATGCCCTACCGAAACCGGGATAAGCTCGGCAGCTATGAGCACAGCCTGGCTCCAATGCTTTTACCACTTTTAAGTAATATTAACAGTAATAAAAGGAATGAAGAGCTAATGATCATAGAATCCGGCCATTTTACCGTCCAAGAAGAACCCTAAAAATTTCTTGCGGTGAATATAAAGTTCTTTCTTAGATAGACACTTCCTGCTAAACTGGATATCTAAGGTGCCAAGTCGAGCACGCATGTATGCTTGATAGGCCTAACACGTGAAAAGAAGAAAGATTTCACAGAAAATTAGTTCCAATGTGATTTTTATTCGCGCCTATTAATTTGCCTCAGGTGACAGACAAATTCTATACGGGTTGTTTGGCAGTGCTATAAGCTAGTCAACATTTTGCAATAGTGGACGACATTTGAATTCATAGGCCGAACAAGATTAATTTTAATATTACTCTCTGGGCATGTTCGCGGTCAGAAAAAAGCGCGAACCCCAATGACTTTTAGGGCAATGGCAATTTGGGCTGGAAAAATGAAAGCTGAGTATAAATTTCTGGTTACTAGGAAAATCTGTCCACCTGACCTATTTGTTCCTTTTAGGTTACGTGAATCTAATGGTTCAAAAGCGGCAATAATAATGACTGCTTACCAAGTGATTAAAAAAGCTTTTTAATTAAAACTGGAACAAAGTGGCATTTGTGCCTCTTACCTTTGCCTTGAACGAGACTAGCTAATGTATTACAGAACAGAAATAGCGATGAGAAGAAAAACGAACATCATTTTGGCTTTCGATCAAGCCTGGCGCTGTGGAGTCATCACTCACAAACAATAGTCGACTTTTGTGATATGATGTTGATTAACACGCACTAATAAGTTTCACAAATGATGAAGATAGTGCATTTTTATTCCCAGCTGCGCAAGCCATGTCAGTTTCCGCTTCCATTGGCAGGGACGAATGGTTGCTTTCCACAGCCTGGGACATCCTCATTACAGGGAAATCATACACTTCGTAATTATACGCCTCCGATGCTCAATTAGTCCTTGTAAACCATTGGACTTCATGTCTAACTGCTATGACGAATCGACACAAGCTGTGTTTTGATCTTGATGCAGCTAAGATAAATATTTTTATACTAATTTGGTAACATAATGGTGAAAATGTTCATGAATCGAACTGTGTGTGACACGCGTGAAGTGAGCGAGTTTAGATGAAAAAAATGAAAAAAAATACAAATTAACATTAACTTATTAGGTTTAAGTATGCGCACATGTAAAAATGTCGAGTGTAGGCGACTCTGTACGTGGACATGGGTAAACTTACCACTGAGACCACTGCAGACAAGAACAATGTCCGTTGAAACGTGAATACAATTTGTCGAGTTAGCCATTTAATAAATTAAAAATGTAGGCATACCACAAATTAAGCCAAAAAGTAAAATATTTCCGCTTTTAAAACATTGAGTCGACACATATGTTCCACCCATTGCTAACTTTTGTTCAGAAACATATTTTACATTGTAAACATACATGGCATTTCTTTCAGCCACTATATTATACAGGAAGCGAACAGTGATATTTCAGGTTAAAAAAAACCGTGATCTGTAGAGGCTGGTGGTTTCACTTAGGCATAACCTTTTCTTTTGTTGTACTTGTTTTAAAAAAAATGTTTATCCACCTTAGATCACTAGGAGCAGGCTAGGGGTGGGGGGATTGGGTGGTAGGAGCGATAAGCATAACGCCGACATACCGCAGAAGTCAGTAAAATGGTCTGATAATTAGCACCTTTTATTATGCTAATATTGGCACGACAGAGAAGGCCGACTAATATCATCCAACATCTAACTGCGTCTGCGGGTGTCGAATTATGTTTATGCATTATGCGTTAGGCGAAAATCCAGCCTTAACACTTTTGCGATAAACTTTCACATCAAAATACGTATTTTGCCTTCCTGACAATAACAATAATTCAAGCTGACTTCACAAACGTCAAGGGTAGTGACGTAACTTTAAACTAAAACTTGAAAAAAACGATTAAAACTAATAGATGACCCTGTTCACTGCGGTGGTTCTTTAGTACCAAACCCCAATTGATTGCGCAGAAACACATAGTGCAATGTCACGTGAACTTGTCTATCTCTCGAATGCTGGGATGAGGCGAAGAAGTCAGAGTTTGACGGGGCTGATGTGCATATAGATGTCCTACTTTGAAGGTACATATACCAAGCCCTCAATATTTTAAACTTTCACGTCGTTTAGCGACAAAATTTCATAGTAATTACAAATTAAAGAAAAGCAAATTATGCGTGTTTTGACTGAGTCGAAAGTAATTGATTTTGCATTAATACGTGTTAGGCTTGAAAAGGCTCGTGCGCCACTTTCTTTATCCATTAATAATGCTAATGGACTAAGCGGAGTTCAATTCGGTCCGGTAATCATACGTAGTGGGGAGAAATCGGACGACCGCGGGCAGCAAGAGTCCCGATTTATAATCACAGCTATGATCAGGGGAGAAAGGGGGTGTGGAGGGACGAATGAATGGACGACAAGATGTCCTGTTTTACCAAGTAAAGCATAAGCAATTGCATTTTGCCGCAAAAGTGTCAGAAAGTGCATTTGAGAGGAACTTAATAGTCCAATGTATAGATATGGATAATAACTGACTAATGGCGCGATTCAGTTCTTTTCAAAACAGTCAGACCGAGTCCTCCACAATTTTCCAAAGTCGGTCTCTGAAGTGGTTTACTATCGTGCGTATAGAAAATACAATGTTGTGGATTGGTGAATTTAGTCCGTGGAGGAGACTAAAAAATTGATTGGCTCATGTAAATGTCCTTACAGGTGCCTGATCAATAAGCCAACTGCCCGATACAACTTTAACAGATTAATAGAACAAGAAATTACAGCTGTTAATGGCACCAGGCACATATGACTGAATAGTGTGTAAATGTTGAGGACGTGACGGACAAAGCACGAGCTCAGTCAAAGGCGATGGATCTTGTGCTGGAGCAGTCCGGCAGAAACACCGAGAACTAAGAAGTCAAGAGAAGGTAACCGGGACAGGGACGGAAAGCAAAGTCGGTGGTCCAGAAATGCTGTGCATATGTCAGTGACTGCAGTCGTGGCTCATTTTTCATGGGACGTGGGGCGCCAGGCGTTTAATTGTTCGAGCTAAAGCCGCAGGGCTACAGTGAATTGGATGTGGCGTTAACGGGGGGGAAACAGGGCCGTTGGTGTGCAAAGCTTACACATTGCGAAGACGGGGGGTACGTGTCTAAAAGTGATATAGGTATACAACAGGGCCGGAGGGGAATCATGTGGCAACTTTAGGTAGCCTGGCCTAGTAGGGGTTTCCTAATTGAGTGCAGTAGTTAAACCAAAAGCAAACAATTACTGACGAAATTACCCAAGTCACCAATCCAGTCAAAAGGACCGTCTCTCAAAGGAGTGATCGGTGCATAGATACGGAGTTGGCAAACAAACGAAAACACCAGCTTCTGCCCGGTCCTCTCACGTTGTCGGCAACGGCCGAGTAAACTATTCAGCCAATCTCAAAAGTGTACGGTAAATCAAAAACCAAACTGAGGCGTTTTACCTGACACTCTATTAAGTAATGATCCGTGCAAGAACTAGGCAAAAGAACAATAGGCCGTGGCAATAGCGGCAGTTATTATTTCGGCGCTGATTACTCGAATCAAATTAAATTCAACGTATGTGATTGGTCCACACGCAAAAAGCGCGAAATTTGAATTTCAAATCGAAAAGTAGATACACTGGAATCCGTTCGAATATCTTTTTATTTTGGATTTGAATTCTTTGCATTTATAAATTTAACATATCTTAAACTTTTAAAATTTCTATGCGCCAAAAGGCTAACGTTTTGATTGGCGCATAGAACAATGCTAAAATTTTACCGGGAGATAGATTTTAGAGAGATGAGGCACATATCAAAAAAAAATTTTGTTGATGTCACTTTTTTATTGCTTTTTTCTACGATTTTTCGATATCAGCCAATCAGATGCATCGATTTAATTGAATTTAAAAATTATTTTTTCTCACCTTTTAATCGATTTTGCCGGTTGCCTGCCTAGTTTTTACGCGGATCATTACTTAAAAAACTACTTTATTAATATGTACGGTCTCGACAGCCACATGCTAGTTATAATTATTGCGTTTTTTGTTGACCTGTTTTGCCTTCGAAGCAACTTGTACGGGGGGTGACAATACTAACAAACGCTGTTCGAGCAATACTAGGTCTTAAATTAAGTTGTCCCGGAAATTTGGATCATCCTCCCGAATTTTTGGGAAACGTCAAATAAAATTTCCTTCGATGTCCCGATTTTTTTCTGCAATGTCCCGGAATTATAGCGCGTCTCCCCGGAAAAATTTCCAAGTGTCCCGATTCCCGCAGAAATCTCCAGATTCCCGGAACAATTTTGGCTTTGTCCCGAAACAGCGTTTGTTAGAGTTGTCACCCCCCGTAACTTGTGTCACCAATCGATCAAATGACGAGTGTTCATCACCATATTTTGAGTTATTTTGGCACGCACAACTGAAGTACCTTTAAATTGATCTTAACCTGAACTAAGATGGAAAAACATCAAGGAGATAACTGTTGGCACGAATTTTAGGAGATGTTTAGAATCAATTTTGGTATTTGTTCACTTGGCATTGTTTTCATTTGATACATGTATTTACTAAGCGACATTTATTCATATTTGATTAACTCAGTATTTCATTTATTCAGGAATTTCTCCCGGCACCGATAGAAATGATTATGACGGGACACATTCCCTGATACTCTTTCAGTACGTCGGTTTGCTTACAGCTGAGGATTTTTAAATTTGTATTTATACTTTGGGTTCGTTTTTGGGGAATTGAACATATTGATGGTATTTACTAAATCTTGGTTTTGCGTAAACTTACAGTTGTTAAGATACCGTACTACCAAGCAAAAAGAAATATGTTCTTTTAAGAAAACGGTTCGGAACATACCGAGATATGATGATGAAATCTCTTATTTTGGACAACTCAAACAGCTGAAATCACCTTTTTATGCATAACAAAGATACTTGATTTAGTTACTTTCAATAAAGTAGGTTTCTCCGACAAATGGGAGTGCAACTTATACCAAATTCAATTGAAATCAAATTCTTGAAGACACTTGGAAGACTAGGAAAACCTTAGTAAACGAAGAGCTAAAAGGCTTTGAATTGTAAATAATTTGTTTATATAATAAGTCGAATAATTCTCGCATTTTGATTAGTTCATATTTTTGATCAATTGGAGGACAGACATGGAGATGACGTCTACTACGATATCAAACAAATAGATTCCATGTTGCAGTGCGTCTGTTCAGTAATAGATCAAAGAAGACGTCAAAATGTGGTAAGAACATCAGTATTTCACTCGGCTATCGCCCACTGTGGAACGCAAAATTTTGTATTCCGATGTTTTTATCACAGTATGATTAAAGTGGTACTATGACGAAAATCGCACCTTTCCTATTTAAGCCATTTTGAAACATAAACAAGTAGACTGCGTGAGAAGAAAAATGCTGTTTACTATTTTCAAATATCTCTTTTCGTTCAAGAGATATTCAAGTTTTTAAAATATGCAAATTAGCCAAGTGATGACGTCATACACTCAGCCAGGTTTTGTTCAAATATGATGATAAGAGATATCTCAGCCAGTTTGTATCAGAAATGTTTGATTTTTTGCAGTAAGGTTCTACTAAATGTGCTCTACAATATGAGCTTAATAATTCTGTTACCATGGCAACATACTGGGTTCCAGACCTCCCCCATATTAAGAGTTTTTCTGGTCACCTTTGGCATTGCATTTTGATATTTGCTAACAGCACTTCATATGATCCAGCAAGCCCATAAATATGCTAGCTCGACTGAAAATCACCAACATATCGAAATCAAGTTGGTGGAACTGGAAGAAAGTGAGTTGCCATGGGAACGGAATTTTTCACAGTCATAGGTGAGTTTCCTGTAGAACTATTAGCTTGCCAAGTTTCAATGTTTTGCACTGCAAATTGGCCAAGATAGCTCTATTTGTACGTAACATGGCATATTTCGAACATATTGTTCATCATCAGAGAGGTTAACTCTGATATGCCTATCTATATAAACAGAACAAATGCCGGAAAAAAAATCAAATGCCCTGAGCGGGATCGAATCCCGCTCAGGGCATTTGATTTTTTTTTCCGGCATTTGTTCTGTTTATATAGATAGGCATATCAGAGTTAACCTCTCTGATGATGAACATAGCTCTATTTATTTACTCAATATAATATTGGGTTGAGTGTATGACGTCATCAGTCATCTCATTTACATATTTTACCCACTTTTCAGACTTAAATATCTCCGGAACTAATGCAGATATTTGCAAACGGTACACAGCGCTTTTATTCTTTTACAGAATTCTATGTGATACACTCAAAAACACAAGGAGTAAAAATTTGATCATAGTACCACTTGTCCACTTTAAGTAAGAAAGTGACCGAAAGTTTTGCAGTCAGTTTTCAGTACTTCTTATTTTTAGTTGTACTGTAATTGAATGAAGAAATATTGAATTAAAAGCTTATGGTTAATTTAATAAAAGATGCGTCAATCTTTCCGTGGCAATAGACCACTTTTAAACAGTTTTCTGCTCAGTGGCCTGGCCTTTAAATGGCAGCGAGGCTGAAAGTGACCTTGCTTTGATGAAGACCTCTCTGCTTTTGTCATGTAAATGCACGTAGTTTGTATTGGAACAACTTGATTTACACAACAAAAGCAATGAGGTCTCAAAACAGGGTCATCTCCAACCTCGCTGCCATTCAAATGCCACGTCGTGAAGGTCTACTTGGCAATCCTTGAAAACTCCTTGATACCACCCAGGCGAAAGAAAGCAACCGAAAGGGATCAATAGCTTATTACTCTTTTTTATTACAAGCAAAACCATTAAATTATATTTCTTTTCAACTGAAATGCAAGACTATCCTTTGTTGTTGTAAACACCGAAACTGGAATATCAGAACGGAAATGCTAGGATCAAGAGCGAAAGTAACAAAAAATGTGTTCCATTCACGGTTTTACTGCCAGTTCAGGCAGTAGCCAACACATTTTCTAACAAGGGAAGAAATGCTAACTACAAAAATAACAATAACCAGCTTTACCTAGACAGTTTTACACCGTTACAGTGTGTGGCTACTCTAACCAAGGCCGCCCAACAGAATTTCCACAAAAGCGTGGAGGTTGACACATGGTTGCCACAGACATGTTCATCCGTTTTCAAAATTTCCTCATTTTTTCCCTGACAAAAATAAAATTTCCCTTACAAAGAAATGCAAAATGGCAGGTTAAGAGTAATAATTTTCAACAAATTTTCCGTCTTCATCTTGAAGAATGCTTTTCCCTGACCTGTGACAACCCTGTAAACACAGTTTCCCAAACATCATTCATATAATCATTCTGTACATTACAAAGCCAACAGATTTGTGGTCACTTTGATGAGTAAACTATTTTAACACTTTTAAAATGCAAGTGGTCAATTTTCAAAGAATTTGCTTCAGTGGTTTTGCTCGGAGTAGTCTCACTGTACTGAAGTGCCAGTAATGTTCTGGTCTGATTTCTCAGTACAATATCAAGTCTTCATCTACCCTCTGTTTTTATTTCTATATGAACGTCTCATTTTGAAGCCGAGGCTGAACTTTCTCACATTTTTTGCGATCTGAGGCTGAAAACGTTCTTAAGATGTTATCATCGTTGTTAAGATGTTATCATCTGTTGATCGTCGAGACGAAAGCTCATCGGACCAGATGTTACAGACCAATACATATTGTATGTAATACGGCATATTTCGAACAATGTTCATCATCAATGTTCATCATCAGAGAGATCAACTCTAGAGTTGATCTCTCTGATGATGAACTTTCTCGAAATATGCCGTATTACATACAATGCGTATTGGTCTATAACATCTGGTCCGATGGGCTTTCCTCTCGACGATCAACAGAAGTAATTCCCAGCCCGAGAGGTCTGGGAGCAAATGTCAGGCAATCGATGTTCATTTGTAGCTAATATTCGACTAACTCCACTGTGGTTGCCTCGGTAGCTCAGTGGTTACAGCACCTTTCATGAGATCGGGGTGTCGTGGGTTCGAATCCCGCTCGGGGCATTTGATTTTTTCCAGCATTTGTTCTGTTTATATATAGATAGGCATATCAGGCAAAATAAAAACGTCCTTAATCGACTCTCAACCTGAGGAATGCTCTTGAAACGTTCTTAAAATTTTGTTTAATCTCAGCCTCAACGTTCTTATAAAAAAGGTTCTCATAAAAACTACAGAGTGTAGTGTTTAAGTTACAAGAATCACGTCAATAATCAAGAAACAAAGACCTTTCCATTTTAACAAATTCTGACATTTAATAGTAAAAGAAATACACAAAGACTAGCGGGAAGTTGTACTTTGACACGGAATTAAAATATCTAAAATATACCAAAAGCAATATATAGCCTGGTCTACAAAAGCAGATATTATCTGACAATTTATTTCTGACAAATATATTTGACCAATGTGGATGGCACAGCAAATATTTGTGCCAGCGATGACTCTGGACAGCAGAGAAATGTAGAAACAAAATGGCCAGCTTAGTCCCTTACAAACATATTTCACTCATTTTATGTGGGAGTTGTCTAAACAAGCAAATTTTCCTATGTGACAACTTTTATTTGTCACATAAATGCTAATACACCAGCTTTTCAGCAAATGTATTTATCACATTAAGAGTAGTTAATTTTCCTTGTCTATACGAGCAAATAAGAATTGTCACATAAAACTTGTCACATAAAACTTGCCACATACGAATTGTCACATAAGAATAGCCCTTTTCACGGTTAGTTTTTCTTATTTGCATTACAATCCAATCCAACGTGGATCCGAGGTAATTTCGGGCTAAAACTACAAAATAACCCGAAATGACCTCGCATCCATATTGGATTACGCAGTAATGCAAATGAGAAAAATTAACTGTGGGTGGCAGCATGGCCAAGTGGTCAGCTTGTCAGACTCGCAATCCCGCGTTCCTGGGTTCGAGTCCCGCTCTGACCACTACCTGGATTTGTTTCTCAGCAGCCCCGAATTCAAATCCTCGACTATGCTCGTAAATAGCCAACTGGTTTGCCTCCTGCCAGTTGGGATTCCTAACAATGTTATGTTCAGTTTGAATATTACTTGTTTCAATTGTTTGCTTGGCCCCACTAGCACTTGTGCTATAAACAATGCCGAGGGTTAATTAAGGTTGTATCTTGTACATATATATTTGTAAGGGCTATTGCCATGTAAACATTGTCACATAAAAATTGCTCGAGTAGAGCGAGCTTAAGTGAGTTCCAACTCTATTGTTGTTGTATCAAGCCAGATCATGAACTACTAGTTCTGACATTTAACTAACTACTGTACACAACTGTTCTCCTGTTCAGGCTAGAAGATTTCGCAGCACAATAGCAGCTCTGTCAGCCCTGGTTACAGGACTCAGCTATGTACTACATGTAGGAAACAAGACATTATAGAGATTTGTCAGCTGCTCACTAAAGACTCAACAGCTCTCTCTGAATTCCAGGAATGGGTTGATAATGCCACTAGACTTTGACTCTGCAAAGAACACAAAAGATGGAGGAATAAGGAAGAGTTACATTTCATAAGTCTGAGCATGGATAATTTCTTTCACATTTCATATGTTTAGAATTTCTGCATGCTTATAATATGCCTGAAGATGAAAATGTACTGTCAAGTCTGTATACATGTACATGTATGATAGGGCCCATCAGGCTGGAGTTTATCTTGGTTTCAGTAGCAAGAAGCACCTAGGAGTGTCTCTCCCTCCCCCTGGGTGGGATATTAGTCCGTCGCAGGGTCACACCCAGCAATGAATATGCTGGTTGCCATTCAGCGGTGCTCAGACAGGGTCCGAAATTAACTTTTTTAGGCAGGCACTAACTGACTGGACGACTTAATTTTTTTTTCAGTCGCCATATGCAAAAATGTGGTCACCAAAAAGTGTTCATAGAATTTTTCCTTCATAGTGAAACACAAATGGATGGAAAGCTCTGGTCGCCAATTTTCCTTTTAAGAATCAGAACGAAGAGAACGCATTTCGGACCTTTTCCACCAACGATTAAGATTAAATGCACAAATGCAAACACGCTGATTTATTTATCCACTGAAAACCCAGGACGAACGAATCGAATGCCGGCCATATATGCAGTTTCGTGCGACTGCAAAATGTTTCAAGTCAACTTTATACCTTCTCTTGTGCCCGACTGAAAAACTGCCATTTGGTTCTTTTCTCTGCTCAAAACGATCTTTCCTTTCGCGTTCTTGATGGATCGCTAGGTTGCTAGCACCAGGCCACAACCATGCAGCATTTCTCGTTCCATTCCCCTGAACCGTCCGCTGTACTTATGTCGTGGGAAACTGCTGAAGAAACATGGTGGCGAACACTGATCGTTGCTGTGAAACGTTGTGGTAGATTTATAATAACAGGAAAATCGGTTCTTTACTTCAAAAACAAAAGAAACTGACCAATTGGCGGCCGGCTTTGAATTTCATTTGAATCGATTTTGGCTGAAGATCAAAGTTATTGTTTGTATGATTATGGTGGCCTGAAATTGTTAATCGCCCGCTGGCGACCGTTTGTGAAATTCTGGTCCCCAGTGCAAAATTTTTGGTCGCATTGGCGACCAGGAAAGCGCAATTTCGGACCCTGGCCCAGAGACATTGAGAGAGTCAAGTGTCTTGCCCAAGAACACAACACAGTGTCCCCATCCAGGGCTTGAATACTGACCGCTCAATCCAAAGATGGCCCCACTAACCATGAGGCCAACATGCCTCCCACTTACACATGACTAAACATTTCCTCAATTATTTAACAAACTTGAAGAAATATAAAACAACTGTCATACCAACCTTGCTAAACCCCATTGAGGTCAACCGTTTGATTTTTTGTTCATAATCTATATCATGTGAGGAAGGAGCTAAAAGACAAAGCAAATTAACATAATCCAAATTTAAATAAAAGTCAGTCAAACATAAATTATATGAGATACTGCTTTGGACTAAAATAATGGTTTTGTTTTCTGTCAATCCAAGGTGATGTCTGTAGATATTGTAGGCAAAACAGTTTTTCTGTATTGTACATAAAAAAAAACCAGTTTGATTTCATCATCACAAATATCAGTGACCCTTAAATTAAGCTATTTGTTATAAAAGCTTAAGATTCACTTACACTGTACAAAGAGGTTTTCACTTGGGAATGAGTGTTGAAAAGATATTGGTTTTTATTTGCATTTTACTACATGACTGGTTTCAACAACTCCTGTCACTTTTTCATCTGATCAGAAGTGAAACCAAAATCACCTGTAACTCATTTACATGCACTTTCCTGTGCTTTGAATCAGCTACCTGTATCTTACTTTATATTTTTATTGATTTAAGGTCATTCCACTGAAATAGAACCTTCACAGGGAGTTTTCTCAAACTTAACCAAGTGAATGTTTATATTAAAGAAACTTTAATTTTGAAATATAAATGAAGGGTTCCCATGTTCGTTTAGGAGCAGCAGCACCTTGTTTATTCCATATAAATCTTTATAATAGCACCATGATTATAGTCACAATTGCTTGCTAAATTCATGTTTCTGACAAATTTTTTTTGCTCAACACTGAGAATTGGCCCATATTTATTTTACATCGAGAAATTTTCTACTCAGTTCAAAACAACCGAAAGAAAAATTATAGGTCACTGTAGTCTTTTTCGAGAAAATGACCATTAACCTCTTTGGCGAGATCCAGCCATAAAGAAAAAGCCTCCATTTTCTAGTGCGTGCACGCTAACCACGTGTAAAATTATGTGCAGTAGGGATGCACAATGCAATACTGGGGAATGACCTTTATGGATTGTCCACATGCTTTGTGATTAGTTAGAACGATAGCATTGGCTTTGGTGTCATGACACTCATTTCAACACTAAGTTACTTGTAAGCTTGGAGGGCACCTGGTTAGCTATATGTAGAGTTCCTATTGGCCATGCCTAGAGCAGCTCATATCATAACTTAATAGTTACATATGGCAGATGTAATATATCAAACATGGAAAATCATGTTTCACCACAAACACCGAGAGGAGCGTTTAACTAAGGACAATACGGAGAAATAGAATTTTTAAAATCTGTGCTTATTTAAATCGGACATTCAAACACTGTCACGATCATTATTTCCTTAAGTTTGTTTAAACTTGATGAATTATTAATGAGTTTGAGAAGATTCTTATCACTTTTAATATGGATGTGACCACATCAGTACAAGCCCTTGGTGACTCGGTTAACAGTGTGGTCCATTCTTAATAACAAGGCAGGAAATTGAACCCTATAAATTTAAGTACTGTCCATGTTAACAAGGTGTCTCTAAAGCTGACTGAAAGTGCATAATTAATAAATGAAATATTATTGCATCTTACCTCCAGCGTACATTTCAGCCCAATACTTGGCTGTTCTCCAGTAAATGTCTGGTGTTTCTTTAAACTACAAATGAGAAGAGAAGTACAGCTGTATGTACTTGCTGAGAGGATTTAACAGTAGAAGTAATGCACTGATGATTCCATTTTGCTCTAAATCCAGTAAATGTCACCTCTCACATAATTGCTCCCCCTTCCAAACTTGTTCTTTGTGATAAGGTCTTCTGGCACATAATGGGCACCACTCGCAAGTATATGTCCCATTAATTCTAGTGTTTGCCATTAAATACAACTTACTCTCATAGCACTTCAAGCTAAAGTAAAAACTATTTTTCCATCGCACCTCCCCATGATTTAACTGGCTAAAGTCAAGATACTGTTAACCAACACAAGATATAAACAATAGCCTCCATTTGGCAAGAAAATATGCTAAGATATTTGTCCATGGACGTATCTGTTCCGAGAAGCAAACAGTTTTCTGAGACTGTAGCTTGCGGAGAACTGAGAGCTTTGAGGAACAGATAATATCAGAGCTTATTTTTGTGTCAAATGGAAGTTATTGTGTTTATTATCCTTCAAACATTTTTCGCAACACAAGTGGTTTTCAAAATTGGGGAATAAATGTGTATAACTATTTCCATTTATTTATTTATTTATTTATTTATTTATTTATTTATTTATTTACCTAATTTTACTATTGATGTATTTTGCTAGATTTTATTGTAAGTTATACAACCTGCCCCGATTAGCCCTGCTATATGTGGGTTGTATAAATTTATAAATTTGTTTGATGGAAATTGTTTTAATAAAATGATGATGATGATGATGATGATAATGAAAAATGAAAATATTCTCATATACAGTGTATTACCCAGGTTTAGCAGGGGAATATTCGGTCATGTGACGCATTTAGACCAATCCCACATGACTGAAAACATTTGGCAATTATAATAAATATTAGTTTCTGCACCTGTTTTGCTACAACTGCATCTTGAGGATCATCAGGTTCTCCTGCAGACAACAGAGCCTGGGAACATCGATAATAAAATAATTTTAAATTGTGTTACGTAACGAAATACCAAGATTCCATTGTCTTAAGTACATTACAGAGGAAACTTTGCCTTAAAAACGATGCCCTTGTCTATACTTGTCTGATGGTACATGTACACAGCACAGACTATGGAAACTTTGCAATAATGCAGTTGCCAGTTTTAGTACACCATTTGTGAAACTAGTGTGAGCTATGATTGTTGAATGGTTTCTGATAGGCCATGACTGACCAATCACAACTAATGCATTGGTTGGAAAAAGCTCAATGATGGCATTGCAGAAAAATGCTTTGATACATACATGTAATTTCTCACTCATAATTAAAACTTGTCTTTGTTATGGCATAATTCTTGAAAGTGCTCAATTCCTTCAAGATTAGTGGGAGCAGAGCTACTCTGAGCTGCAACTCGCAAACTTTTGTTTTCTTACCACATATCCTGGCCATTTACCAACTTTAACACAACCCGAAAAATTTGTTTTCTAACCATGCTTAAAAACATTTGCCGTTGCTCTCAATGACAAGGGTTGAGTTCCACCTACTGCCGAAAATCACAGCACCAAAATAGTTGGTGCTAAGCAGCAGTTTTGAACACTCACCTTGAATCTATTTATGTGACTGTGTACATGCATGCATAGACGTAATTTGCCCCTGCTAAGAGGAGGCCAAGTCAGTGAACAAATCTGTCCCAAACAATCTTGATACAGACTGGATTAGGATTGCATTTCTTCTTGTGAATGCAATATTATTTTTGTTGCATACCCAAATCATCTCCAAATTTTGGTAATAGTGAAGAATAGTTCCCAAAATATACTGTCGGCCGACTGTCGGCCGACTGTCGGCCAACGGTCGGCCGACAGTTGGCCGACTGTTGGCCGACTGTTGGCCAACAGTCGGCCAACAGACGGCCAACAGTCGGCCGACAGACGGCCAACAGTTTGCGTTATGTTTGAGGCCAAAGTGTTGGCCGACTGTCGGCCGACAGTCGGTGACCTGTTGGCAACCTGTTGGTAATGTGTCAGTAACCTGTCAGTGGGGCAAACAAAAATGATCGTAAACATTTACTTGTCTTTTGCTTCTAAACTACATAAAAAGAGTTTGAGTCATTTCATAACGATACCTTGCTCAGCACTTTCAATACTAGTATGCCTTTTGTCCACTGTTTTAGCATTGACTAGTGATACTTGCCCAAATTGGTTCCTATTCATTTATCTGCCATTTTGAAAAGTTTTTCTAGTTCAGACATACATGCATTATAGGGCAATTGGAAAATTACTCTTAGCTTTGCATATTTGTTGCCCCAAAATGGTTAAATCCAAAGCCTATCTTGTGTAAAAACAAAGATATGAGAAATGGGTACTAAATTTACCACTACATTTTGGTATGTGCAGTCAGGAGATGGAGTAAAAAAACCTATTTTACAGTTCAAAGAGGATCAAGGAGATAGGTAGGAATGTTACTGGATCCGGTACAATCGACAGATTTCTATTACTTTTTTCAACCGGAAAAGTTTTTTGACTCTATTTATTTTTACTCTTTTTTCAGTCGATTTGTGCTCTACTTAACAGTGTCGACCGACTGTCGGTAATGTGTCAGTAACCTGTTGGCCGACAGTTGGCCGACAGGTTACCGACAGCCAAATATGGGAGCTATTGTTCACTATTGCCCAAATTTTTTTCCCTGCCTCTACAACATTTAGACAACTTTCTATACTTCTTAATAATACACTCCTGAAACACATTATCAGACACATGAATGAAGCAAATGCAGTTACACTGTACATTACAGTAACCATACATTCCATTGTAGTTAGGAAATCCAACTGTTAAATTACAATATAAGGACTGTATAGCTGCCTCACCTGTATTGATAATAGCACAGTACGTAGTGTCATTGCTGCAGCCCTGAATACAAGAATAAACATTTTGAAAAGTTTGTGGCTTTGCTGTAAACTTTGTGTTGAAAAAATTATCTAACATTATTAATAGTAATATCTCTACTGTGAGAAGATAGACCACTTTAGTATGGTTACATGTAATTGCTGCAAATTGCAGGCATACATGTATGTTTGTTTCATTAAATAAAACACTCCAAGAGAAGTAGCATACCTGTATCTCCTTACCAAATAAAATTTGTTTGAAAATTTTACTGTACATGTATATGTATGGGTCAAGTCAAAAATAAAATCCTCTTACCACTGATCTTTCAAGATGTCCAGACATATTGCTCCTGTAACAGAACTTATATTTGGATGCCAGATCTTTGTCACAAATTTACCTGGAAGACAAATAATTTAATTCAGTGTATTGTTATAGACCTCTTTAGCTTGGGCGGTTTGTTTTCCCATTGTAGACCATGTGATGATACTCTTGAGAATTCTTGCTTTCAAATTTTCAAATAGTCCCGTGTATATGAATTAACAATTTTAAGATGGACAAAAGAAAAATTCTCCAGAGAATACCATGTGTTCTACAATAGGAAAACAAACCGCCCAAGCTAAAGAGGTCTATTACTAATAGAGTTCATTGTTTTAAAAATAGCATTGCCAACAGATGTGTAAACACCGGTATATAAAAAAAGTGATTTTTCCTTTTCTTATCTAACTTATGCATAATTTCTATCTGAACAATTTATACAGTCACGTTTGTACACTTTTTATATTCTTCTACATTCTTAGATGTTTCATAGTCATGTAATAATATATTGTGTAATTCCAGAAAATGTCCATACCCTCCCTCACGGAAGGGATTTTTTTCTAATACCCCTCACCCCCCTGGAAATTCCAATTAAGCTTCATACATTTCTTTAAATTTTTTGGCCTTACAGAAAACCCCCCCCATCCCCCCAGGAAATTCCAATCCCTTCTGTGGGGGGAGTATGGATATTTTCTGGAACTCAGTACATTATTACAGAGGGTTTCACATAACTTTTGACGAACGGGTTCCGAAGTTTGTTCGGAATTTCCAAAGTTCGCTACGAACTTGGCAATTTCATTACGTACTTGTCAATCAAATTGTGAACTTGGAAATGAAGTTGTGAATTTTACGCCGAACTTCGTTGGGAAGTTAACAAGTTCATTGCGAGAGAAGTTCGCGCCATTTGGTGAAATTGTCTCGGAATTTCCTTAGACGTTGTGGTCACGTCAATTAGGAATTACTAGTTTTAAAATGCGTTATAATATGTTGCAACTGAATTTTCCCAGATGTTATCCGATACCTGCCTAAAAATAGATTACAATTTCTGTCGTGTTGGTTTTTTTCTCGGGTAGCTTCAGATAGAACTTCCACGCATAGTGGTTTAAAAGTACTTTACGTTTAAATATATCAGAGATAAAAAACCTTTTTATAGGACATACGTCATTCTAGAAATTGCGTGAAAAAAACAAAATATTTCACTGTCGTGTTGTTGAACTTTCGTATTTGCATTACCACTGTAAACCAGATACAAGTCGCGCCATCCGTCTGTGATGTGGAGTCCCTCTGTACCTCAAATAATTTACATTTCAGAAGTAAACATCATAAAATAAGCCTTGCTTGGTTGAGAAATGTTTTCACTTTGTTTAAATTCATGTGTAGTTACATTACCAAACCAACTACATCGAATGACGCGAACTTCGCTAGCGAGGAACTTCGCAACTTCCCAACGAAATTCGGCGTGAAATTCACAACTTCGTTTCGAAGTTCATGATTTGATTGACAACTACGTAATGAAATTGCCAAGTTCGTAGCGAACTTCGGAAATTCCGAACAAACTTCGGAACCCGTTCGTCAAAAGTTATGTGAAACCCTCTGTAACAGGTAATTTATTATAATCATTTATAGCTAAATGTACCTACATTTTTAGTTTGTTATTTTGTTTTCTTGGGGCACCTGTAAGGTAGCTGATTCATCCTGTAGACTCTACTTATCAAGTCTATGGGACGCACCATTAACCCAACTAAATGTATGCATGTTACACTTAGTTGGGTTAATGGTGCGTCCCATAGACTTGATAAGTAGAGTCTACAGGATGAATCAGCTACCTTACAGGTGCCCCAAGAAAACAAAAATAACAAACTAAAAATGTAGGTACATTTAGCTATAAATGATTATAATAAATTACCTGTTACAGAGGGTTTCACATAACTTTTGACGAACGGGTTCCGAAGTTTGTTCGGAATTTCCGAAGTTCGCTACGAACTTGGCAATTTCATTACGTAGTTGTCAATCAAATCATGAACTTCGAAACGAAGTTGTGAATTTCACGCCGAATTTCGTTGGGAAGTTGCGAAGTTCCTCGCTAGCGAAGTTCGCGTCATTCGATGTAGTTGGTTTGGTAATGTAACTACACATGAATTTAAACAAAGTGAAAACATTTCTCAACCAAGCAAGGCTTATTTTATGATGTTTACTTCTGAAATGTAAATTATTTGAGGTACAGAGGGACTCCACATCACAGACGGATGGCGCGACTTGTATCTGGTTTACAGTGGTAATGCAAATACGAAAGTTCAACAACACGACAGTGAAATATTTTGTTTTTTTCACGCAATTTCTAGAATGACGTATGTCCTATAAAAAGGTTTTTTATCTCTGATATATTTAAACGTAAAGTACTTTTAAACCACTATGCGTGGAAGTTCTATCTGAAGCTACCCGAGAAAAAAACCAACACGACAGAAATTGTAATCTATTTTTAGGCAGGTATCGGATAACATCTGGGAAAATTCAGTTGCAACATATTATAACGCATTTTAAAACTAGTAATTCCTAATTGACGTGACCACAACGTCTAAGGAAATTCCGAGACAATTTCACCAAATGGCGCGAACTTCTCTCGCAATGAACTTGTTAACTTCCCAACGAAGTTCGGCGTAAAATTCACAACTTCATTTCCAAGTTCACAATTTGATTGACAAGTACGTAATGAAATTGCCAAGTTCGTAGCGAACTTTGGAAATTCCGAACAAACTTCGGAACCCGTTCGTCAAAAGTTATGTGAAACCCTCTGTAATAATGTACTGAGTTCCAGAAAATATCCATACTCCCCCCACAGAAGGGATTGGAATTTCCTGGGGGGATGGGGGGGGTTTTCTGTAAGGCCAAAAAATTTAAAGAAATGTATGAAGCTTAATTGGAATTTCCAGGGGGGTGAGGGGTATTAGAAAAAAATCCCTTCCGTGAGGGAGGGTATGGACATTTTCTGGAATTACACAATATATTATTACATGACTATGAAACATCTAAGAATGTAGAAGAATATAAAAAGTGTACAAACGTGACTGTATAAATTGTTCAGATAGAAATTATGCATAAGTTAGATAAGAAAAGGAAAAATCACTTTTTTTATATACCGGTGTTTACACATCTGTTGGCAATGCTATTTTTAAAACAATGAACTCTATTAGTAATAGACCTCTTTAGCTTGGGCGTTTGTTTTCCTATTGTAGAACACATGGTATTCTCTGGAGAATTTTTCTTTTGTCCATCTTAAAATTGTTAATTCATATACACGGGACTATTTGAAAATTTGAAAGCAAGAATTCTCAAGAGTATCATCACATGGTCTACAATGGGAAAACAAACCGCCCAAGCTAAAGAGGTCTATAACAATACACTGAATTAAATTATTTGTCTTCCAGGTAAATTTTGTGACAAAGATCTGGCATCCAAATATAAGTTCTGTTACAGGAGCAATATGTCTGGACATCTTGAAAGATCAGTGGTAAGAGGATTTTATTTTTGACTTGACCCATACATATACATGTACAGTAAAATTTTCAAACAAATTTTATTTGGTAAGGAGATACAGGTATGCTACTTCTCTTGGAGTGTTTTATTTAATGAAACAAACATACATGTATGCCTGCAATTTGCAGCAATTACATGTAACCATACTAAAGTGGTCTATCTTCTCACAGTAGAGATATTACTATTAATAATGTTAGATAATTTTTTCAACACAAAGTTTACAGCAAAGCCACAAACTTTTCAAAATGTTTATTCTTGTATTCAGGGCTGCAGCAATGACACTACGTACTGTGCTATTATCAATACAGGTGAGGCAGCTATACAGTCCTTATATTGTAATTTAACAGTTGGATTTCCTAACTACAATGGAATGTATGGTTACTGTAATGTACAGTGTAACTGCATTTGCTTCATTCATGTGTCTGATAATGTGTTTCAGGAGTGTATTATTAAGAAGTATAGAAAGTTGTCTAAATGTTGTAGAGGCAGGGAAAAAAATTTGGGCAATAGTGAACAATAGCTCCCATATTTGGCTGTCGGTAACCTGTCGGCCAACTGTCGGCCAACAGGTTACTGACACATTACCGACAGTCGGTCGACACTGTTAAGTAGAGCACAAATCGACTGAAAAAAGAGTAAAAATAAATAGAGTCAAAAAACTTTTCCGGTTGAAAAAAGTAAATAGAAATCTGTCGATTGTACCGGATCCAGTAACATTCCTACCTATCTCCTTGATCCTCTTTGAACTGTAAAATAGGTTTTTTTACTCCATCTCCTGACTGCACATACCAAAATGTAGTGGTAAATTTAGTACCCATTTCTCATATCTTTGTTTTTACACAAGATAGGCTTTGGATTTAACCATTTTGGGGCAACAAATATGCAAAGCTAAGAGTAATTTTCCAATTGCCCTATAATGCATGTATGTCTGAACTAGAAAAACTTTTCAAAATGGCAGATAAATGAATAGGAACCAATTTGGGCAAGTATCACTAGTCAATGCTAAAACAGTGGACAAAAGGCATACTAGTATTGAAAGTGCTGAGCAAGGTATCGTTATGAAATGACTCAAACTCTTTTTATGTAGTTTAGAAGCAAAAGACAAGTAAATGTTTACGATCATTTTTGTTTGCCCCACTGACAGGTTACTGACACATTACCAACAGGTTGCCAACAGGTCACCGACTGTCGGCCGACAGTCGGCCAACACTTTGGCCTCAAACATAACGCAAACTGTTGGCCGTCTGTCGGCCGACTGTTGGCCGTCTGTTGGCCGACTGTTGGCCAACAGTCGGCCAACAGTCGGCCAACTGTCGGCCGACCGTTGGCCGACAGTCGGCCGACAGTCGGCCGACAGTATATTTTGGGAACTATTCTTCACTATTACCAAAATTTGGAGATGATTTGGGTATGCAACAAAAATAATATTGCATTCACAAGAAGAAATGCAATCCTAATCCAGTCTGTATCAAGATTGTTTGGGACAGATTTGTTCACTGACTTGGCCTCCTCTTAGCAGGGGCAAATTACGTCTATGCATGCATGTACACAGTCACATAAATAGATTCAAGGTGAGTGTTCAAAACTGCTGCTTAGCACCAACTATTTTGGTGCTGTGATTTTCGGCAGTAGGTGGAACTCAACCCTTGTCATTGAGAGCAACGGCAAATGTTTTTAAGCATGGTTAGAAAACAAATTTTTCGGGTTGTGTTAAAGTTGGTAAATGGCCAGGATATGTGGTAAGAAAACAAAAGTTTGCGAGTTGCAGCTCAGAGTAGCTCTGCTCCCACTAATCTTGAAGGAATTGAGCACTTTCAAGAATTATGCCATAACAAAGACAAGTTTTAATTATGAGTGAGAAATTACATGTATGTATCAAAGCATTTTTCTGCAATGCCATCATTGAGCTTTTTCCAACCAATGCATTAGTTGTGATTGGTCAGTCATGGCCTATCAGAAACCATTCAACAATCATAGCTCACACTAGTTTCACAAATGGTGTACTAAAACTGGCAACTGCATTATTGCAAAGTTTCCATAGTCTGTGCTGTGTACATGTACCATCAGACAAGTATAGACAAGGGCATCGTTTTTAAGGCAAAGTTTCCTCTGTAATGTACTTAAGACAATGGAATCTTGGTATTTCGTTACGTAACACAATTTAAAATTATTTTATTATCGATGTTCCCAGGCTCTGTTGTCTGCAGGAGAACCTGATGATCCTCAAGATGCAGTTGTAGCAAAACAGGTGCAGAAACTAATATTTATTATAATTGCCAAATGTTTTCAGTCATGTGGGATTGGTCTAAATGCGTCACATGACCGAATATTCCCCTGCTAAACCTGGGTAATACACTGTATATGAGAATATTTTCATTTTTCATTATCATCATCATCATCATCATCATTTTATTAAAACAATTTCCATCAAACAAATTTATAAATTTATACAACCCACATATAGCAGGGCTAATCGGGGCAGGTTGTATAACTTACAATAAAATCTAGCAAAATACATCAATAGTAAAATTAGGTAAATAAATAAATAAATAAATAAATAAATAAATAAATAAATAAATGGAAATAGTTATACACATTTATTCCCCAATTTTGAAAACCACTTGTGTTGCGAAAAATGTTTGAAGGATAATAAACACAATAACTTCCATTTGACACAAAAATAAGCTCTGATATTATCTGTTCCTCAAAGCTCTCAGTTCTCCGCAAGCTACAGTCTCAGAAAACTGTTTGCTTCTCGGAACAGATACGTCCATGGACAAATATCTTAGCATATTTTCTTGCCAAATGGAGGCTATTGTTTATATCTTGTGTTGGTTAACAGTATCTGACTTTAGCCAGTTAAATCATGGGGAGGTGCGATGGAAAAATAGTTTTTACTTTAGCTTGAAGTGCTATGAGAGTAAGTTGTATTTAATGGCAAACACTAGAATTAATGGGACATATACTTGCGAGTGGTGCCCATTATGTGCCAGAAGACCTTATCACAAAGAACAAGTTTGGAAGGGGGAGCAATTATGTGAGAGGTGACATTTACTGGATTTAGAGCAAAATGGAATCATCAGTGCATTACTTCTACTGTTAAATCCTCTCAGCAAGTACATACAGCTGTACTTCTCTTCTCATTTGTAGTTTAAAGAAACACCAGACATTTACTGGAGAACAGCCAAGTATTGGGCTGAAATGTACGCTGGAGGTAAGATGCAATAATATTTCATTTATTAATTATGCACTTTCAGTCAGCTTTAGAGACACCTTGTTAACATGGACAGTACTTAAATTTATAGGGTTCAATTTCCTGCCTTGTTATTAAGAATGGACCACACTGTTAACCGAGTCACCAAGGGCTTGTACTGATGTGGTCACATCCATATTAAAGTGATAAGAATCTTCTCAAACTCATTAATAATTCATCAAGTTTAAAACAAACTTAAGGAAATAATGATCGTGACAGTGTTTGAATGTCCGATTTAAATAAGCACAGATTTTAAAAATTCTATTTCTCCGTATTGTCCTTAGTTAAACGCTCCTCTCGGTGTTTGTGGTGAAACATGATTTTCCATGTTTGATATATTACATCTGCCATATGTAACTATTAAGTTATGATATGAGCTGCTCTAGGCATGGCCAATAGGAACTCTACATATAGCTAACCAGGTGCCCTCCAAGCTTACAAGTAACTTAGTGTTGAAATGAGTGTCATGACACCAAAGCCAATGCTATCGTTCTAACTAATCACAAAGCATGTGGACAATCCATAAAGGTCATTCCCCAGTATTGCATTGTGCATCCCTACTGCACATAATTTTACACGTGGTTAGCGTGCACGCACTAGAAAATGGAGGCTTTTTCTTTATGGCTGGATCTCGCCAAAGAGGTTAATGGTCATTTTCTCGAAAAAGACTACAGTGACCTATAATTTTTCTTTCGGTTGTTTTGAACTGAGTAGAAAATTTCTCGATGTAAAATAAATATGGGCCAATTCTCAGTGTTGAGCAAAAAAAATTTGTCAGAAACATGAATTTAGCAAGCAATTGTGACTATAATCATGGTGCTATTATAAAGATTTATATGGAATAAACAAGGTGCTGCTGCTCCTAAACGAACATGGGAACCCTTCATTTATATTTCAAAATTAAAGTTTCTTTAATATAAACATTCACTTGGTTAAGTTTGAGAAAACTCCCTGTGAAGGTTCTATTTCAGTGGAATGACCTTAAATCAATCAAAATATGAAGTAAGATACAGGTAGCTGATTCAAAGCACAGAAAAGTGCATGGAAATGAGTTGCAGGTAATTTTGGTTTCACCTCTGATCAGATGAAAAAGTGACAGGAGTTGTTGAAACCAGTCATGTAGTAAAATACAAATAAAAACCAATATCTTTTCAACACTCATTCCCAAGTGAAAACCTCTTTGTACAGTGTACGTGAATCTTAAGCTTTTATAACAAATAGCTTAAAAGGGTTGCTGATATAATTTGTGATGATGAAATCAAACTGTTTTTTTATGCGCAATACAGAAAAACTGTTTTGCCCGAAATATCTACAGACATTACCTTGGATTGACAGAAAACAAAACCATTTAAGTCCAAAGCAGTATCAAATATAATTTAAGTTTGACTGACTTTTGTTTAAATCTGGATAATGTTAATTTGCTTTGTCTTTTAGCTCCTTCCTCACATGATATAGATTATGAACAAAAAATCAAACGGTTGACCTCAATGGGGTTTAGCAAGGTTGGTATGACAGTTGTTTTATATTTCTTCAAGTGTGTTAAATAATTGAGGAAATGTTTAGTCATGTAAGTGGGAGGCATGTTGGCCTCATGGTTAGTGGGGCCATCTTTGGATCAAGCGGTCAGGATTCAAGCCCTGACTGGGGACACTGTGTTGTGTTTTTGGGCAAGACACTCGACTCACACAAAGTCTCTGAGCCAGGGTCCGAAATTGCACTTTCCTGGTCGCCAATGCGACCAAAAATTTTGCACTGGTGACCAGAATTTCACAACCGGTCGCCAGCGGGCGATTAACAATTTCAGACCACCATAATTATACAAACAATAACTTTGAGCCAAAATCGATTCAAATGAAATTCAAAGCCGCCCGCCCTTGCTTTTGAAGTATAACACCGATTTTCCTGTTATTATAAATCTACCACAACGTTTCACCGCTATGATCAGTGTTAGCCGCCATGTTTCTTCAGCGGTTTCCCACAACATAAGTACAGTGGACGGTTCAGGGGAATGGAACAAGAAATGCTGCACGGTTGTGGCCTGATGCAAGCAACCTGGCGATCCATCGAGAACATGAAAGGAAAGATTGTTTTGAGCACAGAGAAAAGAACCAAATGGCAGTTTTTCAGTCGGGCACAAGAGAAGGTATAAAGTTGACTTGAAACATTTGGCAGTCGCACGAAACTGCGTATATGGCCGGCATTCAATTCGTTCGTCCTGGGTTTTTGGTGGATAAATAAATCAGCGTGTTTGCATTTGTGCATTTAATCTTAATCGTTGGTGGAAAAGGTCCCAAATGCGTTCTCTTCTTTCTCATTCTTAAAAGGAAAATTGGGGACCAGAACTTTCCATCCATTTGTGTTTCACTGTGAAGGAAAAATTCTATGAAGACTTTTTGGCGACCACATTTTTGCATATGGCAACTGGAAAAAAAAATTCAGTCATCAGTTGGCACCTCCCTAAAAAAGTTAATTTCGGACCCTGTGAGCACCGCTGAATGGCAACCAGCATATTTATTGCTGGGTGTGACCCTGCGACGGACTAGTATCCCGCCCAGGGGGAGGGAGAGAAACTCCTAGGTGCTTCTTGCTACTGAAACCAAGATAAATGCCAGCCTGATGGGCCCTCTCATACATGTACATGTATGAAGACTTAATTGTACGCTTTCATCTTCAGGCATATAAGCATCATTGCAGACATTCTAAACATGTGAAATGTGAAAGAAATTATCCATGCTCAGACTTATGAAGTGTAACTCTTCCTTATTCCTCCATCTTTTGTGTTCTTTGCAGAGTCAAAGTCTAGTGGCATTATCAACCCATTCCTGGAATTCAGAGAGAGCTGTAGAGTCTTTAGTGAGCAGCTGACAAATCTCTATAATGTCTTGTTTCCTACATAGCTGAGTCCTGTAACCAGGGCTGACAGAGCTGCTATTGTGCTGCGAAATCTTCTAGCCTGAACAGGAGAACAGTTGTGTACAGTAGTTAGTTAAATGTCAGAACTAGTAGTTCATGATCTGGCTTGATACAACAACAATAGAGTTGGAACTCACTTAAGCTCGCTCTACTCGAGCAATTTTTATGTGACAATGTTTACATGGCAATAGCCCTTACAAATATATATGTACAAGATACAACCTTAATTAACCCTCGGCATTGTTTATAGCACAAGTGCTAGTGGGGCCAAGCAAACAATTGAAACAAGTAATATTCAAACTGAACATAACATTGTTAGGAATCCCAACTGGCAGGAGGCAAACCAGTTGGCTATTTACGAGCATAGTCGAGGATTTGAATTCGGGGCTGCTGAGAAACAAATTAAGGTAGTGGTCAGAGCGGGACTCGAACCCAGGAACGCGGGATTGCGAGTCTGACAAGCTGACCACTTGGCCATGCTGCCACCCACAGTTAATTTTTCTCATTTGCATTACTGCGTAATCCAATATGGATGCGAGGTCATTTCGGGTTATTTTGTAGTTTTAGCCCGAAATTACCTCGGATCCACGTTGGATTTGATTGTAATGCAAATAAGAAAAACTAACCGTGAAAAGGGCTATTCTTATGTGACAATTCGTATGTGGCAAGTTTTATGTGACAAGTTTTATGTGACAATTCTTATTTGCTCGTATAGACAAGGAAAATTAACTACTCTTAATGTGATAAATACATTTGCTGAAAAGCTGGTGTATTAGCATTTATGTGACAAATAAAAGTTGTCACATAGGAAAATTTGCTTGTTTAGACAACTCCCACATAAAATGAGTGAAATATGTTTGTAAGGGACTAAGCTGGCCATTTTGTTTCTACATTTCTCTGCTGTCCAGAGTCATCGCTGGCACAAATATTTGCTGTGCCATCCACATTGGTCAAATATATTTGTCAGAAATAAATTGTCAGATAATATCTGCTTTTGTAGACCAGGCTATATATTGCTTTTGGTATATTTTAGATATTTTAATTCCGTGTCAAAGTACAACTTCCCGCTAGTCTTTGTGTATTTCTTTTACTATTAAATGTCAGAATTTGTTAAAATGGAAAGGTCTTTGTTTCTTGATTATTGACGTGATTCTTGTAACTTAAACACTACACTCTGTAGTTTTTATGAGAACCTTTTTTATAAGAACGTTGAGGCTGAGATTAAACAAAATTTTAAGAACGTTTCAAGAGCATTCCTCAGGTTGAGAGTCGATTAAGGACGTTTTTATTTTGCCTGATATGCCTATCTATATATAAACAGAACAAATGCTGGAAAAAATCAAATGCCCCGAGCGGGATTCGAACCCACGACACCCCGATCTCATGAAAGGTGCTGTAACCACTGAGCTACCGAGGCAACCACAGTGGAGTCAGTCGAATATTAGCTACAAATGAACATCGATTGCCTGACATTTGCTCCCAGACCTCTCGGGCTGGGAATTACTTCTGTTGATCGTCGAGAGGAAAGCCCATCGGACCAGATGTTATAGACCAATACGCATTGTATGTAATACGGCATATTTCGAAAATGTTCATCATCAGAGAGATCAACTCTAGAGTTGATCTCTCTGATGATGAACATTGATGATGAACATTGTTCGAAATATGCCGTATTACATACAATGTGTATTGGTCTATAACATCTGGTCCGATGAGCTTTCGTCTCGACGATCAACAGATGATAACATCTTAACAACGATGATAACATCTTAAGAACGTTTTCAGCCTCAGATCGCAAAAAATGTGAGAAAGTTCAGCCTCGGCTTCAAAATGAGACGTTCATATAGAAATAAAAACAGAGGGTAGATGAAGACTTGATATTGTACTGAGAAATCAGACCAGAACATTACTGGCACTTCAGTACAGTGAGACTACTCCGAGCAAAACCACTGAA
>JAHPZR010003394.1:15000-22500 GCA_019787425.1 Platygyra sinensis | reverse complement strand
AGAACACAACACAATGTCCACGGCAAGGGTTCGAACCCCTGACTGCTCGCTCCGGAGTCAAGCGCACTCGGCACTAACCATGAGTGATGGGCCTCTGCCATGAGGCCACCCTGCCTCTCACAAAAAATATTACTTAAAATTTGAAAATATTTTTAGATGAATATCGTTTCAGGTCACACGCATTCACTCTAGCCTTGAAGAGACTCTTTTCGATCGTCACAGCAAAGAAATCTAGTGGCACGCAATCTGCTGAATTGCGAGACTTGAACTATATACCGCGAAACTACCACCACAAATCTAACACAAATCACGCAATTGTCAAAGTTTATACCGTAAATATCGCACAAGGATATGACGGCCGGAGTTTTTAAAAGCCGTGAAGGTCTTCATCGCAACGCGGTACTGTTCGAATTCTTCAAACACCGATTATTGGAGCTGTCAAACACGTTATTCTCAGAAATTCGCCGCGCATGATAAAGGTTGGTAACTGCATTTGGATGGAATTATCTAGAATTCTACTTTAGTATAAACGTGACTGCCAATCCAGCTGCATTCACCATCATTTGAGCGTGAGTGTAACAACTCCCAATAAGGAGCATTAATGCACTTTTGGAGAAAAACCTTTTAATGACTTTCATGGCATTTCTTTGAAGTACAGTCTCTTTTACGCACAACATTTCAGTTGTAAGCGTGGAATTAACAGCTAAGTGCTGTAAAAATAAACTCCCGTACTCGTAATCAACTAATAGCTAGCTATTGTGATTTGTTTTGTTGTTATATGAAGTCAGTAACCTGGTAACCTTGCAGGCTTGTTCAGTACCCCTTTTTTCGCTTAGGGTTGGGGATTGGGGAAAAAAGTTCCTCCAAGGGTTGACTGAAAAAAATTTGTCCAAAGAAGTGAAGAAAAAGTTCCTGCAGAGTGAATTGCTTTATCGGGCTTACAAACTGTACTCTCCAGAAGGGCACCTTGGCAGCCACTTTGTACTGCAGTTTTAATTTCTTGGTCCAGTTGGAATCCACATTCATCTAGTTTTCTATACAATAAGGAAAACGGCGGAGATTGTTCCCTCTCAAGGTAGTTGATACATTTTGTAAGTGGCAACTTCCTCATGGACTCCGGTACGCAAACACCCCTACAGAAAAACCCTCATGGATTGACAGCCATCATGCTTAATTCTCTTGCACTTTAACAAGTACATCATGTTTTGAAAGCCTCGAAATGTAGGAGTGATTTCACAACCGACATGTTTAAATGACGATTGTGGACACAGATGTGCACGCCTATGGCAAACCGTAACCCTTCCCTTAAGATGGCCGCTAAGATCAACGTTGGACAAATGTCCCAATCAAAGATAATCACTGAGATGCTAAGACAACTAATGCGTTTAGTATGGGCTGTTTAAATCTATCAGTTAGGTTTTTGACCAACTAAACGATGCATTGCCATTCAACTCCAATCGATACATTAAATTTAATGGCTAAGAATCGTGAAAAACGCACCAAGAAAGCCTCGATTTCGCAAACTTTTCTGGAGGGGAGCATGCCCCAGCCCAGGCAGGGGGTGTTGGTGGGGAGATAAGTCCTTTGTTACAGGACGGCGCCACTCAAAGATTCCTAGCTAAAACCTTGATAAAGTGCATGCCAAGGATGAATATTATTACAAGGGGAACGATTAAATAAATTGAAGATATTTTCCTAAACATCAACCAAAAAATGCAATGCAGTCCCATCACTTAGCCAATAACACTTAATGTATGTGATACTTAGTTATTTTTCCCCGCAGAGTAAAATTGTTTATAGTAAACTACTCTGTGAAAGATAAAGTAAAAATTTGTTTGAAGCCTGTTTCAGGCAATCCGATTGTGACGAGAGACAAGATTAAAGGCCCGTTTACACAGGCGATTTTTGTCGTGGCAACTCGATGCAATTTTTGTCGCATCAAGTTTTAAACCTGTTCGAAACCCCTGCGATATCGCGGCGACAAATTGCACTGAAAATCGCACCTGGTTTACACGTACGATTTTGAAGTTGCAACTTCAGCGCGACAAAAATTGCATCGAGTTGCCGCGACAAAAATTGCCTGTGTAAACGGACCTTTAAGATTGTCGCAGAAGAATATCCCCCGATGATCCCCACCTGCCCCCCCCCCCCCCCCACAAAAAAAATCGTGCAAAAGACTTGACCGTTTGCTCTGTTGCGATGGTAAACTCTACAATTGTGTTATGACTTACAATTTTTATTGATTAATATTTACCTTTTGGATAAGTTTTTATGCTTAGTTTTCGGACCACCACAACACACTGAATTTTAACGACTGTCGAAAATACACGGCAATGTGGCAGAAATGTTTTGATTTTTTACCGTTTCAAGCTGTTGCTTAGAAAATTGACCCACTTAAGGTCACAGCATAAATTCAGATCGATAATTTTCTTCAAATCTGGATTTTTGGGTCAAAGTATTAGTCGAGGTGTGATCTTTAATTTTTTTAAAAACTATTGAAAAAGACTAAATATTGGCGGACAAATCGCGGTTTCACGTTTTCGCCGGAAGTTAAAGTTGACAGTCTTAAATATATGCTGGGCTCCTGATATATGATGTTATGCAACCGAGACGACTTCCGCGGGATTATACAGATTTGAAGAACTGGCTACTCAGTTGATCAGCCACCAAGCACCTTCCTTGGTGCAATTCTTTTAGGTATGAATAAACCTAGACCATGGAAATGTCCGAGGACCAGTTCGAAGAAAAGAAAGAAGTGAACCAAAACTGAAAATACAGCAATGAGCGAACAAGCGAAAGTTGGCGGAAAGTTGAAGCTACGGCTATTGGATCAAGGACTGCAAAAGATCGAGTCGAGAGTTGAGAAGGGCCTGGCTGGCTTGCTTCTTCTTATCCAATCCGACGTGATTTTCCCCAACAAAGAAAAAAAGGTGATTCGCGCGCTCGCATTTAGAAGTCGTGAAAAATTCGGCAATTAATTTTTTTTCAAAATTTTTGGTATTGTCTGATAACGCAGTCACATAAGCTTTAATTTGATATTTAAGAAATAGAAAACATGTACCGTGTTTGTATCGAGTTATAACAAACACGAGTGGAAGTTTGGGAGAACGAGAAATGCTGTGGGAACACGAGCCGCAGGCGAGTGTTTCCACAGCTTTCTTCGAGTTCTCCCAAACTTTCACGAGTGTTTGTATAACTCGATACAAACACGATGTACATGTTTTCTATTTCTTTTAGAAAACACCACGACGAGAAAAAGGAAAACAAACTTGTTAACTTTGATTATCGAAATGTAAATTCTCTTTGCTCGCGCGCCATCACTACGTCAACAAGCGCGCGCTAGTTCTGTGTCTCCATCGAGTTATACAAACACGATTTTCAACCAATCAGCGGCGCGTGCTTTTCTTAGAACTGTTTTCTAATTAAGGTTATTCCTCAGTATTGCATTGCGCATTCCTACTGCGCACGATTGTTGCGTCATTAGCGAGCGCAAATTAGCGCGTGCACTTACACAACGAAAGAAATTTCCCTCAAGCTAACCTCGAAAGCGAAATAAATGTTCGTTTTCTTTTAAACGAGCATGGTGACCTATATTTTTTATTGCATAATAATAGTGTGCATATTGTCCTCCTTGAGTTAAAAGAAAACTAAAAAAATTTATCGGAAGGAAAAAATAGTTACAGGTGAAAGAGGACACGAAACCGTTACTCTGTGATGCAAATTATGACCGCAAATATAACGACTCTACGAACGCTTTACGTTTACATCGTTTCAAATAGTACGATGTTTCCACAAATTTTATATGATATTGTTCTATATGCTCGGCACTTTCTACCTGTCAAGTTTTTTTTCGAGTATTACTTTTATAAACTATGTTTCGAGCTAACGCAAAATGTAACGTGGGCCGATGAATAACGCGCGTGATTAGCACGAAAACAGGCACAAATGAGGTAAGATTGGCCCATCACATCTCTTGATCTTAAACGAGAATAGTGACCTATCATTTTTATTGTATTTTTCGAAACAGTGCTTGGTAGAGAACATTCGGGGAAAGTTTAAAAAAAATTCATCGGTAACTTTTATTTCTGAGAAACCACCTTAAGGGGGTAATTAAGTTACAATTGCATCAGATTTGCTCCTGGAGAGGACACTCTACTCTCACAGTGCCTTTCTCTTCCCAGGCGGATATAAATGAGTACCGGCAAGTTAATTCCGATTTTGCGGATAACCCTATGATGAATTAGCACCATCCAGGGAAGCAGAGATACTTTTAGTGACCAGCGCCAGCCTGCATGACGCGTGCCACAGGGCTCCAACGCAGGCATTGTCTTGCCTTCAAATCACATTTTATTTTCTTTTTAGATATTGTGATGGTCGTTGAAACCTCGAGTGACTATTTTTCGGGCACAGACGCTGATATAAGAATCAAAATCTTTGGCACCAAAGAGAACGTACCAGATCGGCTAATATCGGGCAGCTTTGAAAGGCGAAGGTAAAATACATTCATGATATGGAGAATATTTGTCACTATTTTGCCAATTAGTGGCACAACTGTAAATTAATAATCAAATATTGCAATAGAAGATAGACTGTTGAGAATTCGAATTGCTTGGAGGCCGACCAGTTGAATGTTTACGCGACGCGGTCGAAGAGTTTCAAAAACTCCGAAACCTTGTAGCTATAGGTAAAGAATACTAACCAGGTGTCTCAGCCTAAATTTCAAATCTAGTGCCCTAAACCGCTCGTCCACACCACCTTCTCGTACACTCCGTCTTTTTATATAAGAACCGTCTTGATAAAAACGAGTTTAAGAACGAGTTTAAGAACGTATTAAAAGCGTATTAGGAACATTCCTTTGGCTGATATTCGATTAATAACGTTTATATGTAGCTAATCTGGAAGGGAGGCAGCGTGGCCGAGTGGTTTAGGGCGCTGGATTTGATGTCTGGAGGTCCCTGGTTCAAATCCTTCACCCTACTACTATCTGGACTTGTTCTCGGTACTCCCGAGTTCAACTCCTCGACCGCGTTATGTTAATAGCCAACAGGTCAGCCTCCCACCCGAGTTGGGATTCTTAATAGTTTATGTCAGGTATTTGGTTATTTATTTATTTATTATTATTATTATTATTATTATTATTATTATTATTATTATTATTATTATTATTATTATTATTATTATTATTGTATTATTATTATAGCAATAAAATATTGTAAAACCAACCCAAATACTTAAGGGCATGATTTCTATCACATTACACTGGTTTCCACATTGCGTAACACACATCTCCGTTTTGTAATAATCAGCAGTTCTTGTGGTGATATCATTTGGAGGAGGCTTGCATGATCCTCCCCGAACAATGTGGTGATCGGGATACCACTCTCCCGGTTAAATTTGACAATGCTCTCTCTCCTTATAGTGTCGACACAATTACCATCAAAGGCTTCGAGATAGGTTACGTGACGGGAATGGCAATTATTCGTAACAAGAAAGGCTCGGGGGATAGCTGGAAACTTGACAAGGTAGCTATGGCAACTGGCGAGTCAGTTATGTACAATTAGTAGAATTCTACCAGTATACTAATGCAAATGTTGCAATTTGATTGACTGAACCATTGCAAACCATCAGCCATTAGTATGCGCGGCGGTGCAGTAGCTAAGATCGTCTGAGAAATGGTGACGTTTCTTTTGTTCCTCCAAAGTTTAAGAGGAACATTTTGTTGCAAATGGTAATTAAATCCCTGAGAAGACTAGACGAAGGACATTTACGGTTTCTCGACTTAGAGAAGTTGAAATTATTGAAAACACTGATGCGCGTGCTTACACACGATAGTTGATTCGGCCTTCGGCCTTATCAACTATTGCCTCATGGAATGCTCAAGCTCATCACTTAATTGTTAAAAAGAAACACGATTTTTAACCAATCAGCGTGCGTATTTTCTTTGGACCGTTTCCTGAATACAAATAGAAGCTATTTGCAAGGCATATGATATTTAAAATAGTAATAAAAAGCTATTTGAAATGGATTTTGGACTACTATGAACGATAAATTCTCTTATTCTTTATCCCATCTCATGACACTGTGTAATAAAACCATGATATTAGACCTGCCAGGTGAATCAACAAATACTTTACATTTGATTCAGTACTTGTTTAAAGTCACGTTTTCTTTTACCGTGGTACGGTTTAGGTTTCTTCGGCCTCGAGACGCTTGTCCTATCACGTGGGAATTTGATGTTCAAGCACGCGATTGCGCACGATAGCACGTGATAGCACTTGATAGCACGTGATAGTAGTATGTGATAGCACGTGATATAACTCGATAGCACGTGATAGTACGTGATAGCACTCTTGATTCTCCGGGTTTATACAAGACATAATTGTCCGTGTAGCCCCGTGGCCCTTGATTACAGTAAGATAACTGTAGTGTGTGGAGAAAAGAGTGGCTTGAGTAACAAGCGGTAAATTACGAGCAAAGCGTTTTCCGCATTTTTGGCCAGTAATCATAGGGGCGGGAGCCAAAAATCCCTTGAATCCCCTCTTCTCAGTGTGCTTGCTTTAGGTGTGGGAAAAGATTCTCATTTACTATAAAAAAATATAAAAAGGGATACCTGACTCTTTCTGGTAAAATTGGTATATTAGGTAAAGGGTTTGGACACGATTCGTCAGTATCTGGCAATGTCATTTTAAAAAACTGTATTATTTTCCTATTTTTCTAGATAACCATTAAGATCTCTGGACAATCAAACAGCATATTCAATTACGGTTACTGGGTCAGCCCAAATACATGGCATACATTAACACGTAAGCATATCTGAGTGCACATCACGCACCTAATAATTAAGAAGTGGAATCATTTTTTGTAATTTTGTTACATGTAAACAACTAGATGATGAGCTGGAAGTTTCTATCACATGATAGTTGACGAGGAAGCAGGCCAAATCAACTATCTAACCGTTTATGTATAAATCTACTGGTCATTCAAAGCTTAAGCAACAAGACAGGTTCTCTCTTTGCTATTTGTATTAACGAATTATTAAAAAATATATATTAGATATAAAGACATGACGTTTCTTGTTAAGGTGGCTGCAAACAGTTTCCAAGACTTTTCAAGACTTAGAGTTTGATGGCTTATTACAACCACTCTATACTAGTTGACGCTATTTTTCGAAAAAGGTTGCTCTGAACCCCCTTCGCAGAGTTTTTTTTAACTTTGAAAAAAGTTGCATCTTATCATACTGATTACAATTCGATAATAAAAAAATGGGGGTCACCGAGCTCGTTTTTGAGTTATAAGCGCTTAAAGCTAAAATAGAGGGTGTTTTTAACAGGTCATATTGTTACTACTATGGTAACCTATTGTGCCACAAAATTAACAGCAACTTGTTCCCCGATGATTTGGCAGTTTGTTGATACTATGATTTTGGCATAAACTGATAAAAGAGTGGTTATAATGACGCATCAAACTGTAAGTCTTTGACAGTACTGGAAACCGTTTGCA
>JAHPZR010003394.1:0-5000 GCA_019787425.1 Platygyra sinensis | reverse complement strand
TAATGGTTCATGACCGGTGACACATAAGTAACCAAGTATATTTTTGGTTTCGGGGGGGGTTAAAACATCAGTATTGTGACCATTAGCACATGACCCATGAGTCAAGCAAGGAGGTGAAACGTGTAGCCCATGGGTTCGGATCACAGTGCCCGCCTTCTCTCTGCCCCATATCTATACCAAAACAAGTCAAAAAACTTTCGTTTTGGGTTACGCAACTTAATAATTCTTTCTCTTTTCTACAGAACGTGACACGTCCTACAATTCACAACTGTCCTAAAGATATTTATGAAGTCAGCGACGCATCCCAAGGCGGTGAACCTTTGGTCGAGCAACCTTCACTGACATGTAAAAGTCACGAAAAGTGGGACAAGTCACACAAAAGTGGTGATCACGTTTCCCAGCTGACTTGAAAACTAACGTCAGATTACGAGGTCCCTGGGACGCAACAAGCAAATAGAGCTTCTCTATGTCTTTTCAAAGTGAACACTTCAAGCGTAAGTAATTGTAGTATATTGTTGTCCTTTCTTTCTTTCGTTCTTGTTCTTTCTTTCTTTCTTTCTTCTCTTCTTTCTTTCTTTCTTTCTTTTCTTAAATATGAACCATCAAAGCTTTATGAACCCATACTGAGTGCAAAAACGTAAGGACTAAGGAATTTGTGCTTGAAATTCGTCCTTTAAGGAATATTCAGAGTCAAATATGTTTGAAGGTTTTAATTTTTTCATCATCAGTTTTTAAACACACTTTAAACGTTCTCCAGGTGGAACAGCTGTAATAACACATACATTCTTGCGTGCACGCATCATCCCGGTTCATGTTACTACGAAACATCTCGGACCGAAGATCTTTGACACAACAATTAAGATGGGACAACCAGCTTTATAACTGTACACAAATTCTTAATTAGGCCAATCACAAGCTAAGGCTGTGTCAATGCGCTGATTGAGGGGCCTCCCACGCAGACGTTCTTAGGCTTGTCCACGCGCCTTCCTCCCCGTGAAAAGGAGGTACGCGTGACAAGCCTTAGAACGTTTGCGTGCAGTGGGAGGCTACTGATTGAGTGGTTTTCACTTGAAGTATCAAAAAGTTCCTCGCACGAGTTTCCCCGCGCTCATCGCCAACTAGGGGCGGGCGGGTACTCCCATATAATGGGCTATAATAGGTACGCTGCCGCGGAATAGGGTATGGGTTTTATGACGGTTCTCGTGTCCTTAAATAGGGTATCTCTTTTACCCTTTTGTTGCTGTGTCCCTGGTGTGGTCCTTAGATAGGGTAGCTAAATTGTATTATCTAATTCTTGAGTGTGAAAATGCCCACCTAAACGAATGTTTCAGCCTTAAAAAGGGATCAGTTTTCGCTTCTTAGTACTTAAATAAGGTTAGGGTTCAAGAACCTTCGCGGCACACCACTATCCAAATTCGTGGGTGTTAAATACCAAGAAACCCTCGGATGGTTTCAAAAAGGGTTCGATTGGGCAGGATTAAACCAGACATAACAACAACTGTAATTCAACATGGCGATCCCCCGACAAGAACAGGTAGCCTCACTTTAATGCCCAAGCGTGCAACCGCTGGCAATACATAACACTTTCTCCCCCTTTTAAATGTGTGTCACAAAAGCTTAGCAGCACCAAAAATACAGGGCGATAACAAACTTTAACTTTCTAATATCAACAAAACTTCTACTGAGAGTAGATAGTGTTCTTAGCCTTAAATGTTCTTAAAGTCACAAGTTAAGCCTATCTGGGGCTTTTCTCTCTCTGGCTGGGTATCTGCGCTCAGCTCTTATGGGCGTGTTCCTTGGACTAGTCTCACTTTGGTGCTGCACTGGAGACGGTAGTTCAAGCTCTGGAACTGGAACAGAAAGCTGCTCTGGAGACATAGACACTGGCTCTTGAGCTGCTAAAGAGTCTCGAGCTGAGGACTGAGGAATTGGTGCAGCAACAGGTTTCTGAGTCTCAGCGGGTTGGTCTTGAGTTGTCGTTGAAACAGCAACACTCGGCGATGGTAGTGTACTTGACCCTGACACTTTTGGTGGTGTACTCAGTACTGACACTGTTGGTGGTGTACTCGATCCTGACACTGAAACTGATGAATCCTCAGGAACCATTTCCTAAAAAGCCTCTTCACAATTTACACGCTCCATCTGCAGGAGGTGATCAATGTGAACATAACGCAGTTGGCGACCAGGTAGGTCAATGGTCCCAACGGTCTTATCACTGTACCTGGAACCCACTTCTCCATTCCTCCCCGGGTATTTCGCAAATTCACCGAGTCACGTGGTGACAATTCACGCAATTTGACATGACTCTTATCATGCTGCCGCTGCTGTCTGCCTTGCTGATTCTGGATGTGCTCTTCCATGTTAGGTAGGAGGATACTAAACTTGGTGCGAGGTTTGCATTTCAAGAATAGTTCTGATGGTGTTACTCCTGTCACTGAAGGAGGAGTGTTTCTATACTGGAACAGACAGTTGGCTAGTTGGTGTTTCAATGAACGTTTCTTGCCACCTCTTCTCACACTTTCAGCATGTTTGCGCAACGCTCTCTTCAAGATCTGAACTGTGCGCTCTGCTGCCCCATTGGAGGATGGATGGTAAGGAGGTACCAGTGTTTGTTTGACTCCATTCTGTTTAAGGAAATCTGTGAATTCCTGGGAAATGAATTGGGGTCCGTTGTCCGAGACAACTTCTTCTGGCAATCCATAAGCTGCAAACCACAGGCTCATTTGATCAATAGTGCTTTGAGCAGTTGTGGATCTCACGTGTGCCACCTCTATCCACTTGGAATGGCTGTCAATCAACCCAAGGAAGAAATTGCCATCTTTCTCTGCAAAATCAATATGTACTCTTTGCCATACCCGAGTAGGCCATCTCCATGGGTACAATGGTGCACTAGGGGGTGAGTTCCGCACTGCTTGACAAACTTCGCAAGTTTTCCCGCTCAACTCAATTTCAGCATGCAATTTTGGCCACCAAATGTAACTTCGGGCTATTGCTTTCATTGCAACAATACCAGGATGTTCTTCGTGTAATTCTTGCAACAGTCTGTTTCTAAGCGATGGCGGAATGATAACACGCATTCCCCATAAGACACATCCTTGGTCAACTGATAACTCATGTCTTCGCGTGAAGTATGGTTTCAGTTCGTCACTGGTTACATAATTTGGCCATCCAGATAGCGTATAATTCAACACTCTTGCTAGTACAGGATCTCTTCTGGTCTCTCTACTAATGTCCTTTGCATCAATGGGCAATTCTTCAAGACCAGAGAAGAAAAAGAGTTCAGCCTCTTCCTTCAAAGGCGGGGCGTTGCAAGGGAGGCGTGATAATGCATCAGCATTGCCATGTTCTTTAGATGGTCGATATTCCACTTGGTAGCTGTAGGCCTGTAAAATTACTGCCCAACGTTGCATTCTGGCTGCTGCTAGGGTTGGCACAGCTGTTTTTGGACCCAGAATGGTCACTAGTGGCTTGTGGTCTGTATACAGATGAAACAGACGTCCATACAGGTACTTGTGGAATTTTCGCACTCCAAAAATAATAGCTAGAGCCTCCTTCTCTATTTGTGAATAGTTCCTTTCACTCTTTGTAAGTGTTCTCGAGGCAAATGCAATGGGGTGTTCTTCTCCGTCATCCATCACGTGTGAAATCACGGCTCCTACACCATACGGAGAAGCATCACATGCTAGAATCAGCTTCCTTTTCTCATCATATAGAACCAATACGCGACCGGCCATAAGCTCCGATTTACTAAGCTGGAAAGCTTCTTCGCACTCTTTGGACCACTCCCATTTCACGCCTTTCTGAAGCAATTCATGTAACGGCTGAAGAAGGGTGGAAAGATTAGGAATGAACTGTCCATAGTAATTCAGCAGTCCTAAGTAAGAGCGGAGTTCTGTTACGTTCGTTGGACTTGGTGCTTCGCTAATAGCTGCAATCTTCTCATCGGTGGGATGTCGGCCTTCCCCATCCACACGGTAACCTAGGAACTCTACACTTGGTACCATGAACTCACACTTTGACTTCTTAGCTAAAATGCCATGCCTCTCCAGCCGGGTCAACACCTCATCTAGTACTTGCAAGTG
The DNA here is from genome assembly GCA_019787425.1 of Platygyra sinensis. Lineage (NCBI taxonomy): Eukaryota > Metazoa > Cnidaria > Anthozoa > Scleractinia > Merulinidae > Platygyra > Platygyra sinensis. The sequence goes on along the minus strand of JAHPZR010003394.1, from coordinate 918 downwards.
TTCATGGGGATCTGTTCTGATTATGATGTCATCAATATGACAACGCACACTGTCCATTCCCTGTAATATCTGATCCATGGTTGACTGAAAGAGTGCAGGGGCAGAGGCGATTCCATAGGTTAGACGTTGATAAGCATACAATCCTTTGTGAGTGTTCACAGTTAGGTATTGTTGGCTATTCGTGTCCAGTTCCATTTCTGATAGGCATTAGACAAATCAATCTTGCTGAACACAGTTCCACTTCCTAATGTAGCAAAGATATCTTCCGTATCCGGCAGCGGGTAAGGGTTATCTAGAAGGACCTGGTTCACCGACACCTTGAAATCACCACAGATGCGTAGACTTCCATCTTTCTTGGGTACGCAGACAATCGGAGAAGCCCAGTCACTCCGTTCCACCTTTTTAACGACTCCTAACTTCTCCAAACGGTCTAATTCTTCTTCCACTTTTTGGCGTAATGCGTAAGGAACTGGACGAGCTTTGCAAAATATCGGTTTTGCACCATCTTGCAACTTTATATCCGCCTTAAAACCTTTGATGGTTCCCAGTCCCTTGTCGAATACCATTTTGTGCCAGCTTAAAACATCAGACAGAGTGTCGGCCTTGCTCACATGAAAGATATTGCGCCAATTTAACTTCAGTTGCTTCAACCAGTTTCTGCCTAGCAGTGGAGGGCCGTCTCCATCCACAACAATCAAAGGTAGTACCAGTTCCTGCTGTTCATAGACCACAGGCAAATGAACTTCACCATAGACAGGAATTCGGACACCATTGTAAGCCTTCAACTTAATCTTGGTACCACGTAAGGGCCACTGGTTAAACTGCTGGTCATACAGGACCTTAGGTAGGATAGAAACTGTGGCTCCAGTATCCAATTGCATTTTACAACTCTTCTGATCCAACATTACTGACACAAAA
>JAHPZR010003393.1:15000-55049 GCA_019787425.1 Platygyra sinensis | reverse complement strand
CGTCCCAATTTTTCGAGCAACTGCGCATGCGTTGCATTTAACTGGGTTTCTTTTGGTAACAAACAAAAGCTGAAAATTGCTGGGTTCTTAGACTTTTTCCCGCCCCCACTAACTGCCGCTGGGTCTCCGAGGATGACGCCGGAAGAGTCAGCTTTCGAATCTCTTTTACGCTGGGCAAGTTACATTATCAACCCTGTGATAAAACCAAATTATCTTGTAATACTCCCCACCGACGCAGCACCGCAGTTTCCTTAGAAACCTTACCCCTTTTCTTAAATAGTACTAGTTGGCTTACTTCCGTTTTAAATAAGGAAATGCAATTCAATAATATCATCCTATAATAGTTGGGCCACAATTTTCTTTTCTCTCTCAATTGTTAGAAGACTGAAACGAAATACGAATTATTAAACCGTAGGGGACAAAAGTGTCCAAAGTGCTTTCGAATAAAACAAGAATCAACCGATTTTCCCAAATATCGCTGATTATCTTATTTTACTTTCTTGTCGAGAAAACGGCCAAAATTTGAGATGTAAAATTAGCATTTCACGGTGTAATTTAAGCGGAGACTTCCCGGAGAATACTCGAATACTGGCAGCTGAAGAAGAATTCCATTCGGCATTTCGAAAAAGTCGGCAGTCCAAGTCAGGTGGCTTCGGCCCCGAAGCTAGTAGGATTGGTGAAAAGTGTGCAGCAGTACTGTATTAATTCAAAACGTTTTATGATGTTGAAAGGGAATTTACATTTATATAAATATAATGAATGAAGTATAAAACAGCGGAGCTTACCTTGTGTGCAGGTGGTTTCGAGTAGTCAAAACCCAATTTGTAACTGGATCCAGTGGAAAAGAACATAAAACATGTTGAAAATAATTGTTTTGAAACTGAACATAACAGTGTTTCACAGTAGCGGAGATTATTTTCTTGGTTTAAAATTCCAAAGTATAAGGGAAAATGATTAATTTCTAAAAGTCAGTGCTCAGCGTTCCGTACGCGTATTGCATGTACATTATAACATTTTGCATTGTTTTCGATCTGAATTATTCCCAAACAATCACAAAGGACTGTGTTACAGGTTCTGCTGTAAATGCTTTTAGAAAATAGCTTTAGAAAACACAGGTGCTGATGGTTTAAATCGTGTTTTTATGGACAGAAACTAGCACGAAACTGTTGACGAAATTAGAGGGCGAGAGCAAAGAGAATTTACGTTTCGATGATCAAAGTAACAAGTTGTTTTCCTTTTATTCTGACGAATTTTCAAAAACAAATAGAAAACATCTCTCTCCGTGTTCTTATCGAGTTGAAGAAACTCCGAGAACGTTTGGGAGAACTTGAAAAAAGGTATGCAAACACTCACCTGTCGGCTTGCGTTTCTTACACTATTTCTCACTCTCGCTATCGCATTCTAATTCTAATTGAGATCAGAAAAATCAAATACAACTGGATACAATTTTACTGTTCATAGTACTATATTTAGGAAACAGTTAAAAAAAAAACACTACCCACTAGTCAGGAGGGAGGGGGTGTCTCCAGGAAAATCAGTGGTTCAGTCATAATTACCAGTGTGACGTCATGTCATACATCGGTGATTTTCGATATGGCGGCCAATGTTTTTGGTTCGTTAACTAAATATGTGGAAATTTCTAACTTTTTGATGATTCGATTACTTTGTTCAATGTTACCCAGGATTCAAAATGTATGGAAGACTTCTTGGCAGTAATTTTCGGTAGGATAAGTTATTCGAAAGCCTCATATTTTGAGTAGAAACATACTAACAAGTGGCCGACGCGTGGACAAAGTTTAATGGATTGACAACGTTTTCCCAAGGCCCCCGCAGAAAATAGATCAATGACCATGTGAATGATCTTTCAAAAAAATCTGAATTTTGACATAGGGAATTTTTAACAATACAGAAAACGATTAACGGCGAATTACGAAAATCGCCTATGTCAAAATTTTATTAAAACCATGTTGACAGTAGGGATCTAATGTCAATTCTTAGTGTGCGATATATGAAAACAATCTAACGACTGGATTTTTTTAAAATAAACAAAACCATTTTTTAAGCCTTGTTTTTAACCAGCCCCGTTGCCATGGCAACAGCACACACCCTAGTCAAAATGCGAGAATATATATTTCTGTGGTTAACCTTGACTCTTTAAAAGTTATGGTGAATTAGGCATAAGCACTTGAAAACTGTGTTCGGCCACCTTAATGCAGACTTGGAATAATAGAAATCTGAAGAAAAAAAAAGAAAATCCAGTTAAGAGCTTTTCAGTGTATAAACTGAATAACCGATCAGCACTTTCGACTCGATCTTTGACTGCTTTTGCCATTTTTTTTTAACAGGATCAAACATTTTGACTTCCTTACAATCGATTACACAGCATCTCTTTGTAGCAGAAGAGTTTCATCATCTAAATGTGCGAAGAAGCGTTCAATGCCGCACATGGTAGCGATTCTATCTCTGCTAAAGCCAGGATTGGTATTTTCGGTAACGAACAAAATGATTGTCATTCGTGTGACTGAAGTATCGGATTTGGTACTGGCGGGGGGGGGGGGGGGGGGGTCCTGATGACACCTGCACGTGTGCAAACGGGGCCTATGCTGATGTAGATAATGGCGACAAAGTAATCAAAGCTATGGGATATTTCTTGGTGTAGTGACACAGACAAGAATGGAATAAAAAAGTAATAATAAAAATAAAGAAACACTTCTTCGTCGGCCCTGCATACTAACTTCAAATATGTGTAAAGTAGTAAGGAGTAATATCAGCGGGCTAGAAAATATTAGGGAGTTGAAGAGAACAGCAACGGGGACGAGGAAGTCGTTTGACACAAAAGGGACAATGAGCAGATTAATGGTGAAGGTGAAGGTAAAGTCTGCATACGGACCAATTGTGGCCCACCAGGCCAGAGCCTATCCCGGTTTCTGTAGCATGAAGCGACTAGGAGTATTTCCACTCCACCCTGGATGGGATGCTAGTCCACCGCAGGGTTACGGCCAGCATCAAGTTCGCCGGTACCCATTTATACACCTGTGTGGAGAGAGGCACCTTGAGAGTAAAGTATCTTGCCCAAGAACACGATACAATGTCCCCCAGCCGGGGCTTGAACCCGGACCACTCGCTCCGCAATCAAGCGCACTAACCATGAGGCCACCGCGCCTCCCATTAATAGACGTTTTATTATAATACTTGATACATTTCTGTGCCGTCCTCTGCAAACCAACAACGAGAATTGACCAAATTCTACTTTTCCTGAAGACCATGAAATACGTTGACTAACTTGTTAAATTTGTAGCTCGAAGTTATCGCTGCGCATGCGTCTACGTTACTCTAGAGCATTCCGAGATTCGTATTTAAAATCTAACGTCATTTCTCAGTCATTTTTTGTCCTCGCTATCGCCGTTATGGTTACTTAAACTCCCTAGCGACTACGGGCAGATGATGTAAAATAGAGCGGTTTTCATCTGAGTGTTGAAAAGTAATTGGTTTTGCATCAACTACGCTACACGATTGGCTTAAAAAAACTCTCGCCACTTTTTCGTCCAATAAGAAGTAAAATTAGAATAAATTGTGACGCGCTCGCGTGCGTTTTCCCGCGCTTAGCATCAACTACATGTAATTACTTCCAGCTTTGATTGGTTCACTATAGTTTCTACGTCGTTTGTGATTGGCTGAGAGTGGTTGGTTTTGGTTTTACCTCACTCAAGTGAAAACCGAACTCAAGTGTGTCTAGCTTTACAGTTTGGGGGTTGCTTAGAAAAATTATTGCTCGGTTTTACTTTCTGTATTGTCTGCCTTTTTTTTGTCAGTCATTAAGTGTTACTATTAGTTAACACAAAATGCATTTCAACAAGAAAGATCGTAGATCTTTTAACCGCGCTTTTAAAATTGAGTTGTTTCCCCAGCACTGCAGTCACAACGCAGGGCACATTGGCTGTGTTTTCACTAGGTCGATTAACTAGCTGAACATTCTTTCAAGGTGTTTGTTTACAAAGCGACATTAGCTGGCGGAAATATGACATCTGTTTTTACTGGGAAATCTTAAGCCACTAATAACTCGGAAGATTCAAATAGCAAATCCGCGCAACTTTCAAAAATGGCGGAAGAGGAAGCGCTTTTAATGAGCTCACTAGTACTGATTCTCGCTATATCTTTTGTGAAAGAGAAGGAGTTTCGTTCAGAGGATGCGATTTATGTCTCGCTTTCGCTGCTCGGGACTGAGCTTGTCGAGGGTGACGCTTGTGGCATGGGAACTTGGTATGGAAGAACTGCTGGTTGACCGTAATGCGGGAATTGATTCTGCATACCGACGTTGTGAAACAGGTAAGGCCCTGGACGAGGGATCTGAGCATCGAACGGTTCCGGAGGAATTTTAAAATGGCAAGTGAAGTGTTTTGCAATTCGTCAGCCATGTTTACAAGCAAGCAATATTTTGTTTCGAAAGAAAATAGTTTTGCCATTTTGTTTGGCAGGCATCTGTCACTACACGCGATGCGATTGGCTGCGGTATTTGGTGGGACTAGTTAAACCATCTTGCTAGGCAGTATAACTCTGCGTGAGTTTCCTGTCGTAAAGGCGAGAAAACCCGTTATTTCTCCCTGTGAAAACAGTTGGCATTGTTAACTCGCTAAACACTAGACAAAGTGTTTTCACTGTATTTCCGGACTTTTCTGACTTGATCTTGCTAAAATTGTCCCAGTGAAAACAAACCATTGCAAAGCAGTCCGTGTTGATTTATTGATTACCGTAGACACCATATAACTTTATCAACACAAACTGTAGTATTGCACCATCGCCTATCTCTATGATGACGTAATGGTAAATAATAACCTGAGCATCTACCTTAGCCTGCGTGGCAGGCGTCGAAGGGGAGGGAGAAGGGAAAAAAACGAGCGCGCGAAGTGCGTGAGTTTGCGTGAGCGTGACGGATGGGGAAGGAGTAGGTGACGCCTTGCAAGGATGCTATTGTTTTCTTCATTCCGCCCCCTAATTAAATATGCAAAACCCACTCAACTGTGGAATGTCTGGCTGTCAAAATTATCCAATCAGAATCACGCCGCTTTTTTCGCGGCAAAGTCTTTAGGCGCCAACGGGTTCTCGTATTTCTTCTTTGCACTTTTCGTGTGAGAAAATGAAATAATTTTAGGATCTTTGGAGGATGGAAAAAGCAAAAAGAGGGCGGCCCAAAAAAGAAAACAATTGCAACGATGTTTGTAGAGTTTGCCAGTTGAATCTAAAGGTGACATACGGCAACTGTGCAGCAAAATCTTGTGTCAACATATTTAAACCGTCGGCGAGAAAAGAGATCTTCGGAGTTGTTCTAAGTGATTCTTTGAAGAACGTAGGGATAACAGTGACTGCTTCTAACAACGATTCGCCGCTGGTCTGCAATGCCTGTTATCGGAAGATCAAGAACTTGGGTGAACTTTTTCAGTTCATAAAAACACGTTAAGCCGCGCAGAAGAAAGAAGAGAAATAGGAGAATTCCGAAGGCGCGAAGAGAAAATTACTTGATTTTTTGTCACCTACAGCACGCGGCAGTCCTCATAATCGCAAAAGCGTAAGAACTTATTCGCCTGAAACAAAAAGCAACTAGAAAGGAATGGAAGCGTCCAATGTGAAGGGCAAAAAATCTCTGCAATTTGGTGACCACGGAAAAACCAGCGAATTTTTTAGATCAGTACATTGCAATGTGCTTTCTAAATGTAACATTGACGATTTGGATACGTCGAAAGGAGCTGCGGTCAAAGTCGTAATTTCTTATCCTAGTGGAGAAGTTTCAGTGATGAATAAATTGACGACGAGAGCCAAAGTATCATCAGAAACATCGCATAAAAAAATTGGGCGAGCATGGCCAACGCATGTCTTCGACACGAGCTTCTTGCCCCCGAGTTCAAAGATGCATTTGCACGCTAGGTGGGAAAGGAGTGCAAGGCCTACACGAAGAGCGAAAGCTGCCTAAAGGAGAGCAGCCCTGATCAGTTAGCTGTTTTCTCGAACAGAACCGTTTATAAAGAAGTCGAGATCCATTGTCCACTTTTGTACAGTGCGCTTTGTCAGGCCTCAAACATGTGTAGTTTAAATTCAGAAGTGTCCAAGGAGAGAGCTGTTAACGCTATCGCTGTTGCTGTCTCGGCATTAATTCGACTGCGAAACCCAACGATGTCGGCTGCTGCCTACAGAATTTCAACTGTTTTATTTCACAGTGGTGTTAGTTATAAGGACTTTACAAGACTAAATCACCTCGGTATCTGCATGTCGCATGACATGATGGTGGCTTTGCAGCAAAAAATGGGAGAAAACTTTGACTACAAGGCGATTCTGTGGCGTAAGTCGATCGACGCAAACAAATGCACCAAGCTCCTTGTCGAGGAAATTAGGGAAAAACAGGTTCCTCAGAGAGAAGAAGACGACATGGACTTGGTATTGGAAGTTGACATCAGCGAGACAACAATCAAGACGTACGAGTGGTATAGTCCTGATAATTATGCGCAGACCGTGAAACAACTGGAGAGGTCACGTCAGAGTCTTAACGAGAGATCCATCACGAATGAAGTTCTTGATGAAACGGTGAGGAGACTGGGAAATGAAAAGCTCCCTTTTTTCAAGTAAGTTTCATCAAAAAGTGAAATAAATACTGAATTACAATACATTAAAGTAGAGTAACATTTGCTTTTTTGGGACAAAAAATACTGTATTTTGTTTTTGTATCACGCTTACTTATGAGTTATTATTGACACATTGATGTATCATCACTTGCCAAATGTGGGGTTGGGGAGGTAGTGGCTCCACCCACAACAGGTACATGTTTTAGAGGGGCTAAAATTTTAAGATCTAGTAGGTACAGAAAAGGTAGTGAAAATCTTATATCAATATTTAAAACAACCTGTCAAAAAATATGTCACTAAACCACAATTAAGGATTATTATTACTTATTTTTTATTGTTATGTTTTGAACTAACAGCAATGTTAATCTTGTGTTTTTCAGGATTGTTGGTGATAACATAGACGTGAACATCAATGCTCGTATTCAAACCAAAGAGAACACAAACCGCTCTCTGCACTGGACACACCAGTTTGCTGTGCTTGATAAAGTGTCAGATCCTGCTCTTGAATCAACTGTGCCTCAGAAGTCCTTAAAGGACCTCCAGTTTATTGAGCTCTTACCAGATGCAGCCGTGCAGAACAACTTTGTTTGGCAATGGGCTGTCCTTGTAAGCAGAGTCATCACAAAATATCTGCCGCCATTCAAAGCCTTAAGGAAAAATGTTATTTTTCACATTCCTCATAAGTATTCCAAAGAAATGAGAACAAAATCTGAAACAGTAAGTGATGGTTAACATTATTGTTTAATAAAAACCATGAACATTACTTCATTGTCTGCATTGTATACATTGATGTCCTATACTTAATCAGTTCAATGTTCAATGTTTGCTATCATGGTTCATATGAAACAACATTGAGTAGATACACATTGTTATATATATATATATATATATAGATATATATATATATATATAGTGAGGATAAAAGCAGTTTACCCAACGATGAACTCCCAGTAAGAGGATCCAGAGGATACGTGTCTCTCCGTAAATCTGTAGATTGGTATAATAAAACGACGAAGAGACAAACTCTTGACAGTTCCAGCGTTTAATCGACGTTTCGGCCTTCGGCCTTCTTCAGGATAGTTTAAAAGTTAAAAATTAAAAAAAGCTATTTACAATGGTTGTGAGTGGCAGAGTTGCGGGCTTTTATATAGTACACAGAAAATGGAAATTAAGGTTACGTAACAAAAGAAAAGGTCTTAATTACAAGCTAGGCAAAACAAAAAACAATTGATAAAAAGGAACAAACAGACTAATCAGATAAATCGTGTTATTACGTAACAAACTCCCCATTGAGGGCCTCTGAATGAATGTGCGGGTCAATGTCATAACAAGGTCCTCAGAGAGAGCCCCTAAACAATGTAATAGATTCCCAATCGAAAGCCCCTGAATGAAAAACCAAACGCAAACATAACAAAATCCCCCAATAGAGTTTTTGAACAAAAACAACAACGACTAAGTGAAGGCTAACAAAACAAAAGGACAAGATTACGAACTAGAAACATTCAAAGCCATATGGGAGCTAACGAGGTCCTACAGACAGCAAAAAAATTCCGATGATTACAAATTTGGGCTGAAAAGATTTTACACTACAATAGAGACAAAGTCAACTGTTGTAGCAGATACGATTTCTGGATTTGAATTCACGCCTTTTGTTAAGACCGTGTGGATATAATGAAAAGAGTTGTGAGGTCCAATATGCTTCTCTGGTGAGGAGCAGTTGTTCAAGATGGATTGCATTTTTGTGGTTTATAATTTGTTCGATAATAATAAAACTAATTTGACAAATTTGATGCTCAAAAGAATTATAATGGACCGCCAACTCACATGTTCTTCTGTTCTTAAGCATTGATGATTTATGGTTACGAAAACTAAGCTGTACTTCCAAAAATGTCATTTATTTGGCTGCTTGTAACAAATGCAAAAAGCAGTACGTGGGCTCCACTTCAACAGAATTCAAGGTTCGTTTTCGTAACCATAAATCATCAATGCTTAAGAACAGAAGAACATGTGAGTTGGCGGTCCATTATAATTCTTTTGAGCATCAAATTTGTCAAATTAGTTTTATTATTATCGAACAAATTATAAACCACAAAAATGCAATCCATCTTGAACAACTGCTCCTCACCAGAGAAGCATATTGGACCTCACAACTCTTTTCATTATATCCACACGGTCTTAACAAAAGGCGTGAATTCAAATCCAGAAATCGTATCTGCTACAACAGTTGACTTTGTCTCTATTGTAGTGTAAAATCTTTTCAGCCCAAATTTGTAATCATCGGAATTTTTTTGCTGTCTGTAGGACCTCGTTAGCTCCCATATGGCTTTGAATGTTTCTAGTTCGTAATCTTGTCCTTTTGTTTTGTTAGCCTTCACTTAGTCGTTGTTGTTTTTGTTCAAAAACTCTATTGGGGGATTTTGTTATGTTTGCGTTTGGTTTTTCATTCAGGGGCTTTCGATTGGGAATCTATTACATTGTTTAGGGGCTCTCTCTGAGGACCTTGTTATGACATTGACCCGCACATTCATTCAGAGGCCCTCAATGGGGAGTTTGTTACGTAATAACACGATTTATCTGATTAGTCTGTTTGTTCCTTTTTATCAATTGTTTTTTGTTTTGCCTAGCTTGTAATTAAGACCTTTTCTTTTGTTACGTAACCTTAATTTCCATTTTCTGTGTACTATATAAAAGCCCGCAACTCTGCCACTCACAACCATTGTAAATAGCTTTTTTAATTTTTAACTTTTAAACTATCCTGAAGAAGGCCGAAGGCCGAAACGTCGATTAAACGCTGGAACTGTCAAGAGTTTGTCTCTTCGTCGTCTTATTATACCAATCTATATATATATATATATATATATATATATTATATATATATATATATATATATATATATATATATATATATATCATATATATATATATATTTTATATCTATTGATTTCAGTGCTCTCTTGGCATGGAATTTTTCAATCCAAATGTTACAGCAGACATGGCACAAATCTTAAAGGACTACCAGTCCAAGTATGTTCCATGCTTTGCATCAGACAATAAAAAAGAAGTAGTCGCCACTGTGCCAGTACATGGAGATCAGCTGTTTGAAGAGAGGGCAAGAAATGTGGAATGGACCTTTAGAGATGGTCAGAGCAGCTATGACAGGCTGGAGGGGGTTCCTCCAGAACATGCAGATTGGCATGCCAAGGTTACACTTTATAAGGTATACAATCAATTCATTACAAATGCAACTTAATTGACGACAGCATGCACCCCCACCCCCCCCCCAAAAAAGACTATGTCCAGGTAGAGATAGAAAGTCAAAAAAGATAGTGTTATTGTTATTTGTTGTTTGTGCAAACAAAACAACGTTCACGATTTCAACCTCCTTTATCTCATGTGATGTTGATCACTACTTAGTTTTAATCAATAAATGGTAATATCCTGAGGGGGGGGGGAACTCTCATATCAAAATGATTGGGGTGCTTGTGTATCTTTTTTAGGGTTTAAAATGTGGTTTTGGTACCCGTGGAGCTTTTGCAGTACCATTTAGAGTATTGAAAAGAAAAAAAATTTAACAGAGGAGATCATTAATGAATTAATTTTGTTATGTGAGAAAAACATTTTAAGTCATGCATACAAACAGGATCTTGGTACATGTTAGGGTTTTTTTCAAAATTTCCAACAAGCACCTGTATCTTTTTTATATGGGAGTCCCCCCAGGGGGGTAATATTATATACTCTTCTTTATTTCAATAGACAGAATTTGAGATGTTTGTTAAGCCAGAATCTGCTGCAGAGTTGGGTACTTCAAGGGCCAGCATGAATCGTACTGGCAAGTTCAATGCTGCAAAGGGTGTACACTCCCATTACAATGAATATAAGGATTTCCATTCGCGAGAGATTGAAGCACATATATGTGCATCATTTATGGAGATGTGTGGAATGTCCAAACTTGATGGTAATTATCACAGCAGTGACATTTTGTCATAGACAGAGAATTAGCCTGTGTGACCATACAAGGGAAGGGAAAGGCAGCACTAGCTCGCTTCTCCCTCCCCTTTGATGCCTGCCACGCAGGCTAACAGAGAATTTCATAATAAAACATACAAAAAAAATGAATAATTAAAAAAATATTAGTATTGCAACTACCAACCCTATCCTTACAATCATTTTCACTTGTTTATTTTTTGTTGTTGTCAAGATTTTACTTATTAATCAATACAATTGTGCAGGTTACCTAACCACTAGTATGAATGAAATAAATGTTGCTGGAAAACAAGGAAGGATTTTAATGGGCAGATTTCAACAAAGATAACAAATTAAATGGATTTAAACCAAAACAGAAAAACCCTTAGGAAAAAATTCAAATAACATGAAGTGTAACTGGTTCTGTTTTACACAATATTTTCAGATCAACCATCAACCATTGAAATGCCTGCAGAAAATTCCAGTCAAGAAGCAAAGATGCATTGGTTGATTGAGCTCTGCAGAAAACATGTTGAAAAATACGTGGGACGATCTGAACTAGTTGGTATAGTACAACAAACACAGGAGTTAAATCAGGCCAATCAGGAAGGGTTTGCATGCAGATTTCAAGGATGTGATAAGACATATGTCTTTCATTCTAGGAGAGTGCGGTGAGTGCTGTAACCTGGAAAACAGGAAAAGGAAACAGATAAGTAGCTCCTCTCCCTTCGGTTTTTAATTTTTATTTTTTACCCTTTTCTCTGTACTTTGCTGTTAGTTGACTATCATTGTTGCAAAAAGATAATTTTATTATTTTTAAGCCATGAACTGGAGCAACACAATCTAAAGCTTCAGCTGTATGTTGCTGATGAGAGAGATGAATTGGGCTACTACTTCTGTAGAGGCAACTGTGGGCTTGTCTTCAGTACAAAGTCAACAAGGAACAGGTACGTGAAGCTTTTAGTTTTGAAAGTTGTTCATATGTTCTTTTGGCTGGATAATTGTTAGACATGTTTGCCTCAATCTGATTTATTTACAAAGAAAGCAGACAGTCAGATAGTAAATGCAGTTATTACTGTTGCCTTTAGTCATTACTGTTGTTACTATTTATTATCATATCATTGTCAGTCATTATTATTATTATAAAACTATTATTATGATTATGATTATGCTTATGCTTATGCTTATGATCATGATGACGATTATTGTTATTATTATTATTATTATTATTAAACTAAGTTTGTTATATATGCAATAGACCTCTTTCACAAATGGCTGGCAATTTAAAATTCTTTTGTATTGATTTAAATTAGCCTTACTAGCCTCGTTTCGGAGTAAAATTTCTTTTGAATTATCAACTTCAAAATGAGGTCAGTAAAGCTAATTTTAATACTGGTAAAAGAATTTATAATTGGCCGCCATTTATGAAAGTGATCTATATTTTCCCTGTTGTTCCCTTTCTACTAATATAGGCATGAGAGACAAGTCCACCCAAACTTTACTGCTCCAGAGCAGGCAGAGTCCCCTGAAGATGACAGCAGAGAAGACTTTCTCTTTAACTATCACCACTGTAAATTGTCATTTGGCCTTATCCTCATGGCATTTGAGGACGCAGTAAAAGAAGGCGATGGACAGCGTATCTATGAACTTTACAAACTTTTTCTGTTAATTTGTAAGTCCCACAAACACACAAAGTATGCTTATGTCACCTTGCACTATCTTGTACGGATTTCAGCTATCTTGCCCAAATTTGAGGCTGACCGACTCAAGTGGAACAGGGTGGTTAATTTGCATGGTGGGAAAGCCTGCAATGTTCCAATGGATTTAAGAAAGGAACACCAAAACAATCTTTTGAAGATTCTCTGGAAGGCACTTGGGCCAAATCTGAATGAAAAGAATGCTGCTCGAATTGCTGCAACTCTTGATGGAATTGAGTTAATTTTACATAACATTGATGAAGATTGCAAACTGTCACAGAGATCATCACACCGTTCTATTGCCAAAAAAGAAGAGGTAGTTACTCAAATCATCAGTGATCTACAGACAATAAATGCTTTTAAATTTATCAGGGGCAAAGAGGGACATCCCTCTTTTCCTAAATTTAATGCCAACCTTTTTGAAGGCCTTGACTACCGACAGCTACATGACTGGATCAATGACTTAATTGAGCAATGGAGTGCCATTTATGAAAGGAAATAAATTTTAATTTCAAAAGTTCATAATACAACTACCTGCAATGTGAAAAAACCACTAGTTACTAAAAGACAAATGCAATAATTTTTCCCTCTACAATCAGTACTTTGAACATGAATTTGAGAAAGGTGGTGCAACTAATTGTAAACAAAGACCTATATCATGTGCAACAAAAATTTCAAAATGATGACATAACCAGTTATCAATGAGAACAGAAACCCCTTGGGGGCTTTGAAGGTGGAATGTTTTTGAAAAACACTACATTTTTGTATATACAACTGTGCACTTTTACAGTTAATCGGTAATTTTTGAACATTGTGCATGAGAACAAGTATGAACTTTAATAAGGCTCAAATACAAGTATTTTTTCAAGGGCATTATACTTGTTGCAGGTGTATGTAGAAAGAAGTTACTTTTACTTTAAACATGTGAAGAGAAAGGTGTTATATGATGTACATTGCATATTAAAACAGTAAAAAAATCAACCTCTTTGTCTTAACCACTGCAATGACATGTGCAGTTCACTCAAAATCATAGAGTCAAAAATTCATGAGCATTAAAGAGTCAGAACTTCAACAAACTCTTCATCATCCTCACTTCCTGTGCTGTCACCTAGTAAGGTTTCATCCCATAACAATCTGTCCAAGTTCTCACGATTGGTATTATCCAATCTTATAATGTCCATAAACTCATCAAAATTAGGAATGTCTAAAAATATCTCTTGAATTATTTCTAGTACTTTAAGACAATGACAGATGGAAAACACTGGACACAATTCTAAAATGTCACTGATGGTAAAAAGATAATTGCAATTTGCAACAACATCTTGCACGAGCTGAGCAGAGAACCCATGACAGGAAACACCATCAAAAACTGCATGCTTGGTGATAAGACTCTTCTGGACTTCTAATAAAGAATCCATCAGGTCGATTTTATCCTGATTGCTCACAGGTCTTGTTAAAAGGAATTCCTTTACTGAATCTTCATTATTTGCCTGAGGCTTTTCAAACAAAGGTAAGCTGGCTTCGCATTGATCACACTTGCAATTTAGACTGCAATGACTACAACAAGAGTGCTGAGGCTCCTGTGGCTGGATCCTCTCGTCCAGCGACTTGTAAGCTGCCACACGCAAGCAACCTGTTGTCTTTACAAACTCCTTCACGTCATCCTCACAATGGGTGAGCTGCTGGCCATGATAAATTATCTGAACGTGGCTTGGTAGACCATCTCTGCCAGCTCTTCCTGCCTCTTGATGTTGGTCTAACAGGCTCCGAGCAGGGCCCCAGTTAATGATGTAGCGGATATCTGGAAAGTTCACACCCATGCTCAGAGCAGTCGAGGCCACCACCAATCGCACTTTCCCCTGACCTTTCAGTGACTGGACAACTCTGTCCTTGCTATGTTGCCAACAGCTTGAATGGTAAATTCCAACAAGACAATTGGAATGTTCACGTGATTCCTTTGGAGAATATGCAAATTCTCCAAGTTTGAGCAGTAAATAGTTTATTACAGAAGCAATGTCATTTATTGTGTTGCAAAAAATGATAGTTTTGCAGGCTGACTCTCCTTTCTCCTTAACATGCCCAATCAGCCAATTTAGTCCATTAAACATTTCAGGCTTACTTTTGTTCTCTACTGAAAAACGCAAATTTGTTCGGTTTGGACTGATGCGGATGACCATTGGATCTTTCAGTGACAGCTTTGATTGTATTACTGAACATGTTTCTGAATCAGCAGTGCCAGTCAATGCAGCAAATGGAGTTCCTGTTATTACAATAACAAAATTGCCTTCATAAATTAATGAAGCCTGCGTGGTAGGCCTTAGAAGGGAGGAAAAGGGTGTCGGGCTTAATCATACCATGCTTCGAGTGTTCAATTTTTCCCCCTTTCATCCCTTTCGGATGCCTACCATACAGACTAAGCTTGGCGAGGGTTACAATGTTTATGATGTTGTTCTTTGTGGTTTAGACCAGTTAAATTTTTATTTCAAATTATCTCAAGATCATTATATATGAATATAATCTAAGACAAAGAGACATAAAAATCAAATTTGAAACTAAATGTAAGATTTCTGCACCACAGCGCCATGAATAATTATACATACAATGTTGGACTCTAATCAATGTTAAGGACCCTGTCATGCCTGACATGTCATACTTCAACATCATAGTATGAGAATGCTTACATAAATTTTAAATACATGTCAATCTATTGCTAATTGGAGAACTCCTAGATTTTAAATGCTAAAAAATACCTTTCTTTAAGAATGAGCGGAGAAGGGAAAGCTCGCCATAGGCTCCACGAAATGCCATAGTTGTTTCATATCCATGTTTCTTGCCCTTTGATTTTCTAGAAGAAATAGAAGTCCTATGTTCAATTTCAATTTCAAACAAAAGATTGCTCTCCTTCAAACACATTAAAATTAAAATGTTCAATTGCTCACCTTAAACCGGTCCATGTTTCAACTGTATGCGACTCATCCACAACACAAGCCAGTAAACTGCTACTAAAAGCAGTGTTCTTCTTCAACGATTGAAGAAAACGCTTATCGGTGGCGCTTTCCGCCGATGCGTAGACAACATCAAATTTGCCTCCTTCGATGTCTTCTAGACTATCGAGCTTCTGAGCCAAATTGCAGGCAGTCAAATTGATGGCCTTTACTTCCATAATCTGGTCATTAATGATACTGACAAGGGGCGTTATGACTAATAAAGATGCAGAATTCCCTGCTCTTTTCGCGAGCAACACAAGAAGCTGAAAAATTAGACTCTTTCCATAGCCTGTGGGTAAAACGGCTAAAAGATCCTTTTTCTCGAACAACTGTCTGATCGCCTTCTTTTGCTCTGCTTTAATGACGAATTTCATTCCATTTTCTTCCAAAGATCTTAGCGTTTCCTCAAGCAAATGTTCAAGCCGATCACTTGCGTTATCCGCCATGTTGAATGAATAAATGTGTAAAGACCGATGCTCCTGAATGACAGGTCGCTGACCAATCAGAACGATGGATCGAGTAATTCTTAAAATCTGACCAATCAGGATTTTTACGTCCGTCTGGTGGACGTAAAAAGCCAAGAAAACAATAGCGTCCTTGCAGGCCGTCCCTTCTCCCCTCCCAAAACTCCCTAGGGCCTCTCTACGGCCTTTCCCTCCCCTTGTACGGCCTGCCACGCAGGCTACATCTACCTTCACGTTTCTTGTCTGGAGGCAGTCCTTGTTGATTCACTGATGACTAATTCACTCATTCACTGATGACACACGATCACCTGATTAATCTGTAGCACAACAACTGACAACAACGACACGAACTGTTTAAGCGTGTTATTGCGCCATCACTTGGAGACCGCTTGGAGACCGCTTGGAACCGTTGTGAAATTTTCGATTGCACCATCAGTGTCAGTCGTTGCGAGATCTCCGATGACGAAATGGTCATAATCTGGAACTTTCTTTAGGATATGTCTGGGCATGAGCGATACGAACAATCCGAGAGAAAAGCTATAAACGACAGCTTTCTTTCTTCATAGTCGCGATTAAATTTAATCGGTTGTCTCCACGAGAAAGGGACTAGCAAAGTAGTCACGCGAGTCACATAATTCAAGACTTACGCGGTCCACCGCTATTTTTAGTACGATGGTTATATCCCGGCTAATGACGTAAACCTTGCACGTTCTGACACGTTCATTGTTTCGAATCGAACGATTCGATAAAACATTTTGCACACAATAAAGAAAACAATATCTGTAACATTTTCGTGTATTAATGCTTCAAAAGCTTTCGGTGAATAAACATTACAGGTTTCGTAATTCAAACTTCCGATCAAGACTTGACTGAGCAGAGGTCTGCGTCTGGTCACCGAGAAAACTCAAAGGTTGCGTGATTCAATGTCTGGCCGAGCGGAAGTTTGGTTCAGGTCACCGACAAAACGGAAAACAAAAATAAACCACGGGTAGTTTAAGTACCGTGCCTCGACCCCAGGCCACGCGGTTAAAAATGAACCCCTTGTAGAACAAGAACCGCGTAGCGCGGTTAATTAAGGAAATCGAGAATAAAATGAAAGGATATTCTGATTGAGCATGCATTCGTATTATTAGTATTGTGAGTGACCGTATTTCTCTGTATATATTGTAAGTTTATGTATTAGTTTTGAACATAGTTAATGGATGGATGTTTAGTAATTAGTGTAAGTGGCTGTGCGAGTATTGTAATGAGTGTCTGTACCCATGCATATAATAATAATAATAATAATAATAATAATAATAATAATAATAATAATAATAATAATAATAATAATAATAATAATAAAAACCACGGGTAGACTAAGAACCGTGCCTCGGCCCCAGGCCACGCGGTTAAAAATGAACCCCTTGTAGAACAAGAACCGCGCAGCGCGGTTAATTAAGGAAATCGAGAATAAAATGAAAGGATATTCTGATTGAATAATAACACTCAAAAGTCGGTCAGACAGATTGGCTTGGTGCTGTTGGTTACAAATATGCCAGATTATCTTAACAAGAATTTTACCATCTTAAAAGAAACATGCAAGAACAACCTGGAATTTTCACTGTCTCCTTTTCATAAGAGTGTTTTTTTTAAGAAAATCAGACTCAGTTCGCTGATTTTAGATTATGTTATCTTGCATGTTTTCTCTTGTTCTCAGCCACTTTTCAAATTTTCGTTTTTAACATACTTTCACTTCTTTGTTTTATATTTATACTTATGTAAACTCTTTATCTTCACTTTTAAGCTTGATAACGACGAAGTTTGGTGCTTTTACCGTTATTTTTCACTTCATATTACCAAATTCTCTCTGCACTGCCCAAAAGGCTTATAAATTGAAAGCTACAGGGCTGTTTGACTATTAAGTACCGCTAGAAACTGATATATACCAGCTTACAGAGAGAAAAACCTAACCGTTTCTCTAACTTGCGGCGCAAGGATTATTACTCACCCCTAACAGAACCAGCATCAGTTAAACCATGGTGACTCGTTTTCGGATTAGAGCCCTGGCCGGAATATTGTGTCGTGTTTTCTCACTATGCGTCTCTCACGCGTGTGTATAAGTGTGTACCGAGGAATTTAAAGCTAGGTGTAACCCTGCCATAGACTAGCATCTCATCCAGGGAAAAGTAGAAATACTCCTAGTCGCTTCATGCTACTGAAGCCGGGATAAGCTCCGGCATGATGAACCACTTGGCTCGTGTGCAGACTTTACCTTTAAGCTTCACCGAGCAAAAATGTATCCGTGTTTAAATAAAAAAATTGAAAAGTTTTATAATTTGTAGTGATTTTCAACTTACCGTAACAATGTAAATTCTTTTGTTATTTTTATATTACTTGTATATTTTTTCAAACGGTTATAAAAAGTGTACTTCGCGAGTTTTCTAATATTCGATTCATCGTATTCTCATGAGAATCCGAAGGTACCTTCCCATGGACTGTCGGAGAATATACTTGGTTTGTACAGCTTTTAATTTCTTTATTGGCATGACAATTAATTTTTAATGACAAAAACATCTGCTTTTAAATTGTAGAAATGTTACTATTCGAACCAACAACAGAATTACCAATAAATGTTATAAGCTGAAAAATTTAAGCATCTAGTAAGAAGCTGATATGTATTAACATTCCTCGCTTAACGTAGTCTGTGTCTTTCCTACCTAGTCCTAAATATAGTACCAGACCAGTAAAATTGCAGTAAAATTAATTTTTCTGAACTCAATTAAGAATTAGAATGAGATAGCGAGAGTGAGAAATTGTTGTAGAAATACAAGCCGATAGGTGAGTGTTGCATACCTTTTTCAAGTTCTCCCAAACTTTCTCGAGAGTTTCTACAATAAGAACACGGAGAAGTTTTCTACTTCTTTTTGAAAATTCCTCAAGGAAAATAAGGAAAACAACTTGTTTACTTTTATCATCAAAATGTAAATTCTCTTTGCTCCCGCCATCTGCTTTCGTCGACAGTTCGTGCTAGTTTTGTCCATGAAAACACGAGTTTAAACCAATCAGCACCTGTATTTTCTTTGGGCTAGTTTCTAAAAGTACTTCAGCAGAATCTATACACGTGATCCTTTGTAATTGTTGGGAATAAATTCACCAACAACACAATACGTCAGATGATCGAAAACAATTCAAAAAACTAAATGACGACGCGTTCGGAACGCTGAGCACTGACTTTTGAAAATTAATCATTTATTCTTATGCTTTGTAATTCTAAACCAAGAAAATTTACTCTGAAATACTTTGTTATGTTCAGTTTGAAAACAACTATTTCCACCATTTTTTATGTTCTTATCCACTGGATCCAGTTACAGATTGGGTTTTTACTCCTCGAAGCCACCTGCACACAAGGTAAGCTCCGCTGTTTTTATACTTCATTCAGTATTTCCAAAAATATCGGTGAATATCCTTTTTCACTTTCTTTTTGAGAAAACGGCCAAATTTTGAAGTGTAAAATTTGCATTTCAAGGTGTTATTTAAGCGGAGAATACTCAGCGCTAGTACATTCATAGCTTTTGTCAGCTGAATTAGAGAAATTAATTCACGCTGCCCTTCCTTTAAAAATGCGGAAAATAATTTTGTTCAACATTGTCGAAAACGTCCATAGTCTAAGGCATATGGATTCACATTTCAGATATATTCATCGACTTCCAACCTTGTAGAACTGATGCAAAGTGTGCACCAGCACTGTACTGATTCAAAACTTGTTATGATGTTCGAAGGGAAGTTAGATGTAAATGAATATTCTCGGGTTGCACAATTAAAAAATAATTTGAAAACCATTTGGTGAATAAACTCAAGAAATTATAATGTTATATGGGCTAAATAATTAAGATACTTCCCCAAATTTTAGATTTAGATCTGCACGTTTTCCCTATCTTCAAATATTTGTCGAAATATTTTGCAGAAATTTACAGAGCCCAGTATGGAGCCGCCATGTTGGTTTACCTCCAAGGGACACCAACATGGCGGCCGGAAAATAGTGTAAACATCTGGGACTTACTTTTGCTATGAAGATAATAACTTTGGTGGCTCTTTAGGTTTGGATTTCAGAAAATGGACGTCGCGTGCAACACAAGAGTAGCTTGATTTTTTTTTTTTTTTTCATTAGAAGGGCTTTACTTGAAGGCAGAGTGGGCAGTTTGTGCCCCCTGCTAAAGAAACGATTAATAATTCGTATTTCGTCTCAGTCCTCTAGCATCTGAGATAGATAAGAGAAGTGGTGCCCAACTATTATTGAATGCTATTATTGGAATGACATTCCTAGTTTATACGTGGTGAGCCAAGTAGAAAATGTTTGACTTAACCAGCTTTGTTTTGTTCTTTATTAATACCTTTAACATTATATACTTACTTGCTGTGTGTTTACTCTTTCCCCTCTTACACTAGTTTTCTGTGTAATATAAGAGTTCTTATATTTAGTTTACTATATATTTGACCATTTCTTTTTCTCCTTCATTGTACTTGTTAACAATATTGTATGCATGTCGTCACGTGGAGAAGGAAACAAAACAAAAATAAAACATATTTATAAAAACTTGGAATCCGTGACTCGTGATAATTTAACGCAATTAAGGCATAACAAAAAATCACGATTAACACACTAAGGTGAACAAGTTTACATGCTTTGCGTTGCAGTTAAGGTGGTTTACTGCTGTTTAATAAGGGCTCAAGAGGTGTATGCAATAAAAAAGCGTAAATTAAATGTTTTTTGCATCAAAATTATGATAACAAATAAAAAACCCTATATAAGACCATTGCTGCTTCAAATTAGCGTTTGGGAAGTTAAAGGGGCACGAAATGGGAAGACCAAGTACGTTTAGGGGGCTTGGAAACTATCTGGAAACGTGTGTTTTACGAGAAACTGACCCGTACGACCACACCTAAAATTTTGTCTATTTCACCATTAAATATCAAGGCCCATACTTATTCGTGTAAAACAGCAGAAAACATATCTGAGACTATTAATTCAAATTTTCATTATTAACACACGTTTGAGTTATGATTACGCTTTACATATATCCTTTTTTCAGCCTTACTGGAGTGGTGGACCATAAAATTAGTTTTTCAGGTAATTCACTGTAAAGGAAATTTGAGGGGTTCCAAGATTGTTTCTTTTTTTCATTTTTACTTTTGCCAATATTTTTTCCTGAGGTGTTGCAACTGCCAAACACAAGACATAGAGGGGTAAACCTGCTCTTTGCAGACTGTTTTAGCTCTTGCCAGTAGGGAGTCAACATTGATAGCAATTATGCCTGGCATTCATCATGACACCTTGCCAGTGGTGCCCTCATCATTTTAACTTGGTATTTCCCTTGGGATGTTACCATACTGACTGTTTGGTGTAAACTTAGTGAATGGTAAATTTGACTTGTTATTAAACAAGGATTATGAATTATCTCCATTTTAAACAACAACCAGCTTCACCTAAATAATTGATGAATACAGGTGACTACAACTTACATGTCACAAAAATTGATTCAATTTTAGCAAACTTCAAGAAATTCATCGGTTTTTTCTTCACCTCACTGGTGTAAGAACATTCTTTTCACATTTTAGTCTTATGAAAAATTATGAGCCAATTTTGGTAGGCTGTAGTTGTCCTGAAATAATCGAAAACTACTGTACAGCTTATACCTTGGCCACGGAATCGGCATTTGTCGAGATCCTTTTAAAGTTTTCGCAAGTCACAAATTCTGTATCCTGCCAAGGGTACTGTTGAGGTAGGTTCATGAAGCTTTGTCTTGTTTTGGCAATTGGCCTTACTCCTGGTAATATGGCTTGAAGACAGTAGCAGTATGTAAATGTAGGTGAAATTTGCAGCTATTCTAGTATTTGGTTTGTTATTAATGAAGCTTTCAAAATGGTTTAGATCATTCAAACTCAGCTATCATCGACAATGATTTGTAGTAAAATTATTTAGAAACAATTTCATGTTTGAAACCTCTTCAGTATTGACCACACGGCTGTTACAAGTGACAATGATGCCCAACATCAATAGCCTCCACAGTGAAGCAACTCACCTGGCTACCTGCTGGCTCCTCGTCTCTTCCAGGAAGACTTTTTTTTGTTTCTCTTGAGGTTCGGCAATTATACCCTTACTCGCGCGTAAGGAACGCGTTTTTATCGGCAACATTTCGCTTCTTCTCTAAACGACATTTTGTTAAAGCATAATCCTGACCGTTCTCCTTTCCGGCCGCCGCAAAGGAGAAGTCCTAAGAAGCTTCCCTCTCCAGGCGCATGACCGAAAGAACCCCTTGATAACAACAGTTAAACAATGGAATACAATAGTAAATTCTTTATTGCAGACTAAGAATAATAGCAGTGTGAAAAATAATAAATCCAGTTAATAGCACTTCTATAAACTGTATAAACCAATCTGCATTTTCGACTTGATCTTTGTCATTTTTTTTTTAAACAGGTTCAAACATTTTGCCTCAGGAGGGTATTTACTCTCCTTCCTTACAATCGTTTACACAGCATCCCTTTGTAGCAACGGAGTTTCATCATCTAAATGTGCCAAGATTTGAAACAGTGCAAGTATGGGACATTTTTGATTGCACCTTTAAATGCATCAGAAATCCTTTGTGCTTTTCCTTGAACCTGGCAGCTTCCAAAGGAGCCGATGGAAAACTTTGGTGCGAGTTGCTGTCTTCTGATAAATACAGAGTCCCTGCGGAGTATAAAAGAAACATAAGTGCACATCACTACCACATCGAGGTAAAGAGCGTTTTCAGTGCTTTTATCCTGCTTTTCGTATCATAGTTCTGCGCAAGCCTTACCCCCCGAGCTCCAAACTGTTTTTCTCTCCCTCGCTCAGAATAGCACAAAGAGAAGGCTGCGCCTGGACATGCAGTGCCCGGCTTTTTTGCGGTACTCCTTGTTAGCATCATGCTAATTAGTGCTACTGACCTGGATCATTTAAAATCGATTTTCAATGATCATTTAAAAACGACCCTACACTAAGGAAATTACAAAATGGCATTTTAAACTAGGTGAACTCTTGGAAGTATCTCAATCAATCATTAGTATAAACTAGGTGAACTCTTGGAGGTATCTCAATCAATCATTATGTAACTTAACTAGCTTTTAGATTAGCCCTTAGCAATTTTATGTCTTCTTTAACAACTCCATTTGCACAAGAATATATAAATAAGTACATGCAAGTAGGGTACAGAAAGCAAGAATGTAATCTGTATAAAAAGAATGGCATATTTTGAAAATATGATTTATATAACACTGAGGTTTGTTCTTTTAGTCACCTTGCTCTTCTTCGCCGTGTCAAAATGGAGGTATCTGTCTGACGAACTATAAAACTGACACTTTTGAATGCTCTTGTGGGATAGGTTTTATTGGAGAACATTGCGAGAAAGGTAGATCTAATTTACATAATGCCTGGTCATTAAAGTGCCCCTGTGGGGAAAAACTATGTTAACTAAACTATGTTAACTAAACACTAAACTAAACACTAAGTGACCCAAGTTTTAATTCTTGATTGAAAAAAGGCATCTGTTTATTTTAACTGGAACTTTCGTATTTAATGATCCGCCATTACTAAATTTAAGTTCTTGAGAGTGCTGGATCGAGGAGAAAATGACGTCAAAGGCTGACTAGTTTAAGAATGCAATGCGTGTGTTCGCTGCAGAATAATATGCAGCACGGGAGTTTTGGGCTTTCACACTTTTAACCTCGCACTTTGCATACATAATAAGCTGCGTTCACACGCTGAAATTTTAAGCTGGTGAGCCTTTGACATCACTTTTCCTGGATCCAACCCTCTGAGGTCAAATCGGTCAGGTTTGAACGTGAGTAATGGCGGATCGTGAAATCCAAAACTTACACTCAAAGTAAACAGCCTTTGGATAAAAATGAAAGGTCAGAATTTTGCCAGTCAAGTGTTAAGCAGACACACTTTCAGAATCTCAAGAAAAAAAGGAAGTGATTTTTTTGATCACAGGGGCACTTTAAGGGCATAGGTTAAACGTTTGAGAACAAAATCATAATTGCATGTTGAAGCCATTTGAGGAATTGTTTTAGTGCAAGTTCTGGACATATTCTTAGCCAAATATCTAAATATCCTTCAACACAGTATTGAGGGTCTATTATAGTCTGGCGGTTTGGCGTTATTCAGCCAATTTTGAGTGCCGGTTTGCGGTTTCATTCACATATATCTGGCGGTTTACGGTTAAGAAATTATCTCGCGGTTGCGGGAAATGACAAATTTAGCTCGCGGTTTTCTGTTTTTGCGTATTTTTGTTGCGGTTATCCTGCATGCCCAGACGAAGCGCAGAAGACTGAGCAGTAACTTTAACTTGCTTAAAGCTTCTCTCTTAAACAAAGGATTGCCTTTTAGGGCTAGACCAAGTTCGGTAAGGCTTCCCTTTGTGTCCCCCGCCATGTGGAGAGGGGTGGGGAGGTAATTTGATATAAGGCCAGGCTTCAAAGCTTCGAAAGGGTCACGCAAGCACGTAGAAAGATGGCGGACGATGTGGCGAATGTGAGGAGAAATACGATTATTGAGCTCACATATCGCAAAGAATTTGCTACGTGCTGTTAAAAGATCGGTTATGAGGATAATCGTCCTACCTGTAGGGCGGTGTCGGTTTTTAGTAGAAAACGAAAGCGGTTTGCGGTCTCGAAGGAACAAAATATGGCGGTTTACGGAATGTACGACCCCTTATAATAGACCCTCAGTCTTAATATCAAGTTAAACTATAACAAGACTTAAAAGCGCGAGATTTTAAAATGGAGCAAACAGTGATGGCACTTATATAAAAAACAAAACGATTATTAACTGAATAGATCAATCTCGCCAATAGAGCCTACTCGGGTCGGCGAAGTCAAAAACTGTTCGATTTCCTTAACAGCGTAAAGAGAGAGCATCTGCTGTGATTAGCTAGTGCTGACTCATTTTCCAGTTTCTCACGCAATAGTTAGCACCACTCCCCTGGGTGCTAACCAAGAGAATCCTGGCCTCACCTTAGAACGAGACTGAATAAAAGACGTGTCTCCTGACTTTTTGTTATGCATTGAAAACCAGGGCTTTGAGCCTGGCAAATAAAATGTTTGCCTGTATTGAAACAATGAAAGCTTTCTTAAGTTGCATCTGTCTCTTTCAGCTGCTAAATCATGCAAGGACCTGTATGCCCTGCACAAGTAAGCTACCTTCTTTAAGTCTGGTTTTTGATCAAAGTAACGTTCAAATTATTTCTCTCCTCTGCCTATATCTAGGTGCAATCTTGATATCATTATTTACATTCAACAGATTGAAAGTGAGTCAGTTGGTTACACTCCTTGTAGACTTTAAATCAATTTCCGTTTTCTGTCACATGGGAGATTTTGGATGTGGAGATGGAGGATGGACACCGGTCATGAAGATTGACGGCAGCAAGGTAAATTGTATTTCATATAGGAGATTCTTCAGTACTTTCATTACTCGACTAAAATAATTTAAGCTTAATAGCACAGCACTGATGTACTTAATTAAAACAGGCGTTTATGACCTTTTTGACATGTGATGTGATCTATTAACAATAATACCTTTCCATTCTTCGGTAGGACACCTTTCATTATAACTCGGAGTACTGGAGTAGTAAAACTGAATACAACCTTTCTGGAGGGGAGACTGGGTTTGACACACAAGAGACCAAGTTACCTACTTACTGGAGCACATCTTTCTCAAAGATTTGTCTTGGTATGAAGATCGACCAACAGATAAATTTTGTTGTCATCAACAAGCAGGCCAACTCTCTGTACTCATTGATCGCTGACGGCCAATACCGCGGGACTTCACTGGGTCGTACAACGTGGAAGACGCTCATTGGCCCTCAGGCCTCTTTACAACTCAACTGCAACAAAGAAGGGTTCAATGCCGAAGAAGGCGGTTATGCTAGCTCTGCTAAAGCCAGGATCGGTATCCTCGGTAACGATCAAAATGAGTGTAATTCGTGTGACTCAAGTATCGGATTTGGTACAGGCGGGCGTCCTGATGACACCAGCACGTGTGGAAACGGGGCCTACTCTGGTGGAGATAATGGAGACAAAGTAATCAAAGCCATGGGATATGTCCTGGTGCAGTGATACAGAGAAGAATGGAAAAAAAGAAAAAAGAAAAACTACTTCCTCATCAGCAATGTCGGTCCTACAATCTAACTTCTAATATGTGTAAAGGATTATACTCATAGCAATAGATATTATTAGGGAGTTTAACCCTTTCAGTGCCTAGTACGTTTATAGACGCCCTGAGTGGTCATGATATTTGCACTGCTTGTGATGTCATAGATTTAAATGTCAGCAGATACTCTTGATATGCATTTAGTAGAGCTAAGATAGATCTATCCGCACAACGGTCGGTTTAGATATCCACGGCCTTCTGACGTAGAGATAATGGAGATAATGGAGACACTTAAACTCCCTAGCGACTACGGGCAGTGAGTACAATTAAGAAAGGAACTATTTAAATTTATAACGTCGACACGATAGACTGCACAGAACAAAGTTCAGCGAGACTATCAAGTTTGATTATCTATACTAATCAAACAGCTTTATGACATTTTTTTTTTTCATGAAAGGTTTTTCCCCTAAAATATTCGTTTTGAAGCAATAGACGATTTGAAACCGTGTCTTTTTTGTTTGTTGGTTTATTTGTTTGTTTGTTTGTTTGTTTGTTTTGATTTTGGTTGAAGTCTTCCTTGGAATACCTGTATAAAGTTCCCAGGGGGAGATTCATTTTCAAGCCAACGACTCGCTCTATATGATGAACTCATGTGACGATCGTTGATTGAATTTTGTAGGATTTATTTGTTACTGGCTAACTAACAGCAGGTACTAATTGTAGTCACAAAAAACAGAATTTATTCACACTCCGACAATCGATCCGAGATCAAGTTAAATAGTCAGGTCCACTTCCACCTCTGAACTCATTGAAAACTATTCGATTGCCGGTGTCGGAGCTTCCGCAGGAGAAATTTATAAAACAACAACTAACATGGTGGCTACTTTCCCGCCTTCCTTCCAGGCCGCTATGCCTTATGGAAGGTACAAGCCTCCCAACACTAGTGAGTAATCTTACACTGAAAAAACAATGTGAAAAGTCGAGAAAAGGTAACGACACTAATACATGGTATTATTCACTTATGACCACTCATGATGACTTCGACAGTGCTTATCCTAGCAGTATGCAGGACGCCTGTCACATATGAACTCAGTTAAAATGATTTTGCTCTCCATGAGTTCTCGTAGCTCAGTGGATAGAGCGCCCGCCTGGTGTTCGGGAGGTTATGGGCTCGATTCCTGTCGGGGTTTCAGATTTTTCTTTGTCCCATACTCCTGTCATGTAGATTCATTTCAACACTAATACATATTTGCAGTAACTCTTTCTTCTTTGAGGCCTAATAAGTTTTTTCTATCACTTTACTAAGCAAAATAAAGGTCACAAAGTGTTCTAATTATGCATTAGGAAAAAGGGATAGAACTTTAATTTCATTTTTGGGTGAACTACTCTAAACCATAGAGTCACTTCTGTTGCTTCATTGCTTCATTTTACACTTTGCCAAAACATAGCAAAGAAAGCAAAAATTTTAACGTTAACATGCTTATTTCATCAGTGCTTTTTTACGTTAATATAATGGGGAGCTTTAGATTGGACTACGAGTACGAGATTGTGTACAAGTACGATATTCGAATTTCAAATCAGTGATGTTCCAGAGCCCTCGTTCTTCATGTTTTGTTTTAAGGTAGAGAAAGCAGCTCATGGGATGAAATGGGTATGTGTTGTCATAATGTGAAGCCTGAATACAAGAATTGAAAAGTCCTACTCATACTCAATATAATTGCGTACTCCTAGGCCAATCTAAGGCTCCCTAATATTATTCATTCGTCAACAGAACAAAGCCTTCTATCGAAGTGTGTTCAGTTTGACAGTTTCGGAGTTGCTTTGAAATATTCTTGTTTTGTTTTACTTTCTGAATTGTCCGCCTTTTACACGAACTAGTTATTCTTAGTGAATAATTTACGACTTTAACTGATTCTGGCGAGCTATTTTTTGTTTTACCATTTTTATAACAAATTTTTTTTGAGAAAAAAACGCCCTTACCAAACCAGCTGTATTTTTAAACTGATTTTAAACTGCTTTGAATCTATTTTGACGATTTAAACAGTATTTTGAAGTCATTATAGCGTATTTTTATGCTATTTTGTAAGAAATTCAAAATTTTGCTTCTCGTTTGTAATGTATTTCAAGTATAGTTAAAACGTATTTCATGACATTGGAATGATTTCCCCTCTGTTTTTAATGTAGTTTGAGCTTAAAACAGGGTTGAAATAGGGGATTTGAAATCTATTTTTATACTATGGCCACAAAAGTTTTGTTGAAACAGTTCAAAAATACTAGTTAAACGCTGTTTAGAATGTCATGCTGGCAATGGTTGCAGGTTTAAAAAGTATTTTACAAATTATCAGTGTAAAAATAGTCTTTTAAATAGGATATTTAAAATGTAGTTGACATGTCAAGAGTACAAAATAGGTTTTAAATAGAAAGTTTAAAACATATTTGAGATAGCAATTCATATAAAGTTTGAAAATACAACCAAAACAGTCTGTTTTGAACATATTTTAAGTTTGACTCGGGTGAGTATGCTATTTAAATAGTAGTTTTAAATAATGACAGCAATGTCTATCTTAAAAACAGATTTTAAATGCACTATTTTTGCACTATTTATAAATCTAGCACAATGGAAATCTAATGCAATCAACATAATCAATCATAATGCAATCAACATAATTTGCATCCCCTTTTTGAAAACTGCTTTTAGCTTCTTTTCACTCAAGCTTTACACACAAAACGTTTAGACACAATGGATCTCAACTGTAGTACATGTAGGTCTAGTTTACCGGGTACATAGTACATGTATATAGAAATCAGCAGGTAAGTTCTATATTACATGTACCACGCTGGGCTAGCACATGCTCTTGAACTGTAGAGAGGGATAACCATGCAATGTTCAAAATGGTGGCGGGAGAAGAAATTTTGAAAGCAAATCAAGCCCTTTGTCCACTGCCTGATCACGTGAATGACTATTTTACATTTGAGAAAGAGTGAAAGCCAGCCTATTGTAAATTCTCTTTTCAAAAAAACATTGTCAGGGACGAAGCTCTTTGGAGCAAGACAGTCCCAGAAATCAGCTGCACTTCGTCTCAAAGGGGAAATAAAGATTTGGTTGAAAATTATCCACCAGTGCCTTAGTCCCCGAAAGAGGGCCCTTTTATGACTGGAAGATAGAATTTAAAAGTCATAGTGCGATGCCATCTGAAGTTTTTGATTTAGTTTTGCAAGCAGAATACATGTATTATATCTACATATATATGTACATGTATATCTGATGTTCCTTCGTGGAATAAATTTCATGACTAATGTAAGCCATTTGGTCAATCTCATGAAGTTATGACAACTTCGACTGGAAATTTAATACATGTGTACTGTATAATGTAAATCAGATCCAGACCCTCCTATTTCATGTAACCATTGTTTGGCCTTGTTTGCCAGGTGCTTGGTCTTAGCTTCTGTTTCTAAAACAGCTGTGATTACTCAAACATGCAAAAGTGCTATTGGCTAGTGGAACCTCTGAGAACTTTTTAATATCAGCTGATAGTTTGAATTTTCTCAAAGCTTCCTACAACACTGCTTTAAAGAAATATTGCCAAGCATAGGATTTGCATATTAAATTTTGGTATATGAGAGATCACAGGTGAGCAGACATTACAGTCTGTTTGCTGACCAAATGGACACAGGCACGCGCTCAGGTTTTGGCTCAGGCACTGGCTATTTCATAGCTCACGGCATGGCTGTCATTCTGGCACTGGCTCTGTGCCAAGTGGTCAGGCATAAGCAATTTAAATTTGGGTGCCTCAAAAACTAGGACCTACAATGCAAGAGTCTATTCCAACATCAAAGATAAAACTTAGAGTGCAATGTGAATAGTGTTCAAGCAATCTGTGTTACAAACGTTGTTAAATTCACATGTACAGTTGTATAATGTATTACAAAGAAATATTTGGCACGGCATCACCCAAACAAATGCAAATTTAAGAAAACAAAAAAACATACACTTTTGGTGTATACCGTTGTAGATTCTCTCAATACCAAAGTTAAAGTTAAAGTTAAAGTAAACTTAAGGGGAATTGAATGAATAAACTGGTGTCAAAACCGGATAAACGTTGTTATCGTGCTTGTCAAAAGCATCATTTTACCATGTATAAGAAGACCTGGAATAAAAGAATCTGACTAGTTTGCAGCTGATTACATCCTGTCACACTGTGAGAATGTTTTACTCACTTGTCCCGGCCTTTGGTCAACCTCTAATGCCCGATGCTCCGAAACCTTTATACTAATTTTGGAGCCATGGCCCCATATCCGACGTGCAGGAAACTGTGGCATCGTCATGTAGCACCTATTTTACAGTACTACAAGGGTCTGAGTTACTGCCAAATGAGCAGTAAGTCATCTTCCAATTCAACTATCTTGTTGCAAGTTCTGTTTGTTGTTCGACGCATGGAGACTGGTGCCAAATTGTAACCAGTCTTCAATACAAACACGGACAAAATGAGGAATGATTGCAAGATATTTTACATTATTTTGCTTCAGAAAACTTTACTTAACTGTTAAGATATCACTATATATTATGATTAATTAATTTTGTAATAACTGTGTAGCCAGTAGTGTATAAGTTTAATTACAAGTCCCACATCAGGCTTGGCCAAAAGCGTTTTCATGACACATAGCACAGTAATTTTATTTTCCTTTTATTTTGTTTACACGAAATCACTCTTTCAAATTTATGAAACATTCTCTTTCCCTTAAAAATTATCTAGGCTGGGAAAAAAACTGATTTTACAGTGATTTTTAAGTCAAAATTAGTTTTATGCAAATGAGGTCATTTTGCAAAAGTGTTGCATAATAATGATGCCAGGAAAGCAGCAAATCTTAATGACCCAAATTTTTCTATACTGGTTTGGATTATAGATGCCCTTAGGTAACTCATGACGTCTGTCTTGACTCTTAATAGGATTACAGCTAAAAATTATGATTTTTTGAAGTTGGGCTATTTTTCGTGTTTTCAGGGGGGTCGAAATTTGAGTAAATTTAGTGTCATGCATATCTCCTCCCAATAATTATATTCCCTAAAACCATAAGCCATTTAAAAGTAGGATCTTAGTACAAACATCCTATACCATTATATATGCTGTGAGCTTTCTACATTTATTGTAATGGTACTCGAAAGTTACCTCTCATATGGGTGTTTTTTTGTACTCTGAGACCCCAAAATAGGGCCCCCCCTGAAAAAGTGAAAGGAAAATAGAACGAAGAGAAATAAAAGTGGATCTAGTAATAGCTCATCAAAGTCAATGTCCTCACCAAGTTTCATTGAATTTGGCCGACCCCCGTTTCCAAGGTCTGACACGCTTTCTCAGACAGGGCCTCTTAATTGTCAGTCCGGCACAGTTATCAAATTTGATAACCCCATGACGTCACAACATGGTGGCAATTCACAACTCGGTGAATTTTCCGAGAACATCAACTTTGTTCGTTCAATCTCCGGTTGTGTTCGTGTTGTATACCCATAGTTCCACGAGATTAACTTGAGAGGAAAACAAACTTCACGGGTGCACAAAATGGCGGCCGTTGGTTGAGTGATTGTGCAAGTTTTTGCTCGATGATTAGAGAAGACTGCCCAAAGATGACAGTGTATTTCAGGTATGTTTGTACTCTTTGCCGTCAATTTTAAAGGGACAGTCTCACGAGTTGCGCATGCGCGACTTTCTGCCTCCGAGCACTCGCGCAGTAATTTCCCGCCATTACAGGTATGGATTCGTCGGTAACTCTAAATATTAAACTTGGGCTATATAAGTAATTTTTAAATCAGAAACCGCAAAATCGAATGTTTTTCCGTTAAGGAAAGTCAGTCTGAAGGCTGTAAATGCAAAAGGTCTTGCAGCATCAGGCGAAAAAGTACGAGTAATCGTGGTTGCCTTTGTAAAGGCCGTAAAGTGCACTGTGGAGACCATTGTCCATGTGGCAGTAAAGACAAGCCGTGCAAGAACAGGGTAAGTTTATAATGCGAATAAATCAAAGCTGTTTATAGTGTGATTTCTGACGTTTGTTTTTGTAGTTCAGTTCAGTTTGAAACTATTTCTGTTCTTTCTGTGATTTAGGAATCGCAAGATACAAACGCTACTTTACAACGTTTGAGAAATGTGCGAGCTCGAAGTGACCAGGGTTTTCAGCTTTTCTGTACCAACAACGGTGCTACCGATCGCCTAACCGAAGAAGCAGAGAGAATTAAAGA
This sequence comes from Platygyra sinensis, assembly GCA_019787425.1. Classification (NCBI taxonomy): domain Eukaryota; kingdom Metazoa; phylum Cnidaria; class Anthozoa; order Scleractinia; family Merulinidae; genus Platygyra; species Platygyra sinensis. The sequence continues at coordinate 22,945 of JAHPZR010003393.1, read as the reverse complement.
AAACAACAATGTAAAAGTTGTGTTTAAGTCTTTAAGTACTATTCTACTGGTCACACCGTGACCATACTCGCTAGGTATAATGAAGCAGGGAGTTATACAGAGGAATTTTTGTTTATCTTTCTTCGTTTTGTTTTATTCATAGGAATTTATGAATATATTGAATGTCCATATGATAAGGAATCTGAACCTTCGATTGCTTAGAAGAGGAGTTAGGAGTATGGATTACATCCACACTCGATTTGCTAAGCTTTCTGATCGAGTTATTTATGCAGGAGAAATTCGTAATTATAGTGAAGACAATAGTACGCTCGAGATCTTTTCGCAAGGCTGCAAACAGACAGTTTATGTTGGCTTAACATGAACACTTGGGCAAGGGAAATGGAAGGGTATGTCCTTCTTGTGTGGTTTTACGAATAAGAACACAATATCCCTCACTTACCGGTGTTTACATGGGTCAACGAGAACGTGAATATTTTGTCTTAGCATTTTATTTAACAAATACAATTTTGTAAACAAAGTAATCTAGGTGCTGCTAAGCTTGACATCGTGTCCAAAAGTCTCCTTGGGTTACCAGCTTGACCTGGGTTTACTCTGGATTTGGATTACTCTGGTATAATTCCAGAATGCGATTTCCATTGTTTAGTACAAGAACAGCTTTTGGATCTGTCATAGAAGACACCTTATTTTTTTCAAACATTTTTTGCTCTCAAAATTTTCCTGGAGGCAACTTCATTCAGTTTTGAAAGACCATTTACATTCAAAAATTCTTCCTAATGGAAAATGTTAAACTGTCTGGTGTAACTGCAACTAAAACAGCCAGACATAAAGTGAAATATAGTCAAGGCATAGTCGGTAGTTATAGCAAACTACATATTTATGCAAGTAAGATCTCTTGATACAACAGTGCATGTAATTGCATTTCTATTATATGCATTAGCTACAACCAGCAGAACCCCATCAGCAAATAAGTTTTCAGCTGAAAATAAGTTTTGAATTCAGAAGATTTCTTATTGCCCTTTTTGCCCCAATTTATACATTCACATGTGCCCAGAAGATTGCTGAACACAGCAACACATAGGGAAGAAATTTCATTGTAAGGCATGTAACTGTCTATTTTTCACTAGATCTTTGGTGTGTGGAGTATTGACAAAGAATTCTTTTCCAAAAAAGTAACAATGCACATGTACATATATTTTATTGAAGCAACATTAGACTCCCAGTCTTTCAAGAGTTAACTATGAGAAACACACCTGTCATGTCACAGTTGCATGAAAATCAACACCAAGAGTTCTTGGAAACAATGTCATGAATGTAAATGAATGTCTTGTCTTGTATTATTGTGACTGAAAGAAACACAGATGGATTCTGCTTTTCTGAATAAAATAAAAGCTGCATATTTGAAGTGATCCTCTGTATATAATGATGTACACAGAAATCTTGTGTCTTATTGACAAGGTATTTAGAATAAACAGTCAGAGTCCTTGGATACTCACAAAGTGAAGTCTTCAAGTGTGAAGGAATGGTATTTTAGATGAGAGCAGGGATACCTTTTTTCATGATACTGAATAATCTTTTGTAAATTTTCATATTTGTGTTAAAGATACAGTACAAGCCAAAACAATAGAGATTTACTCCATTATACATGTAATAGCAGTAAGGATCCTTGCTCTCACTAAAACTGACAGTGCTTACACCACCACTATTAAATCCAATATACAATATTGTACAAATAGAGCTATAAAGCTATAAAATATGACTGCATGCCTATAATAAAAAGACCAAGGTTCTGAACCACAGTTCTTGAGCAACTTTTTGCCCTGATCAATGCTCCATGGGAGAAGATTCCTCTTCAGCTTTTATCTCCTCTGAGGTCTCTGATGGCAAACCAAATCTGCTGCAGCAATTAATTTGCTCTGCTGTGGGAGATGGTGGCTTGGCAGCAATAGTTGGTGCCTACAAACGTGGATCACTTTCGTTGAGTGATACATGCTTTGCAAACAGATCAACATCCTGGCATCCTGGCATCCTGGCATGAAGCATTTTGGTAACGAGGAGAGGGATAAACTCATACCACTTGTCAGCTTTGACAATTTTCATATCCCATTGTTTTATTTGTTGGTTGTACTCTCCACTGAAAAGCTGTTCACCTGCTTTCTTGGTAGCAACAGAAAGGTTAAGGTGGTAATTCCAGTCAACTGCCTCTAGGTACCTTCTGACTTTGTAAGCCCTGTAATTATAAACAGCAAAATTGCCTTTTTTAAATCATACATTGTGGATACATGAACTATAACTACAGTATATGAAACAACACAGGTATTTGACTCTACAGCAGTGATCAGTTATTTTAGGTTATAAGAACCATCAGTAGCACCTTACAATAACATTGACAAACAACATATGTAGAATGCATGATTGAACCATTAAAAATCAACAGAAAATATGAATAAACTTAATATGAGTGGTTGGACTTGTTATTCTTTTTGGTCAAAACACCAGTGACAAGCTGTTAACACACTCAATACATCGTCGGAAAATATGATGAGTTTGAACCAAATAGTAGTGCAAAAACGTCAAAATATGTTTCCCAATTCAATAAACAAGAAGTCTAAGTTGCTATCTACTATTTCAGGTTATTTTCATCACTGTTTCTAAGCTAAAAATCACGAACTTAGCTTATCTATTTATTGTAAAACAGCTGGAAGAGCTAGCCGAGATTTAAGAGAAATGGCTGCAAAAGGTGAAAGGAACTGGGAGACTTGACAGGCGTACGAATTTATTGATTTCAAGCGAGTCTTCGCCTCCAAACTTTAACTTGTTTTAGGATATTACCATGTTCAGTTTCCTACCTGGTACATTTCCAGAAGAGATCCTTGGCTGTTGTCCCAATTCATCTACTTGTAGTTTTGTTACCACGCGCGTGAAATCGCTTTGCTTCCTATTCCGCGATTCGATAATATCTGATTGATGCCCAACAGACAGAAACAACATGTTATAAACGTTTTACAAACACTTAAATAATAGTAAAGCAAAAAAGAAGAGAACCAAGCTAATGTAAGCTTACCGTCTACGATTTTCTAATGACAGTAAATTCATCGCGAAATCGCTGTTATTTGTTGAACTGTACGTGGCTTCATTTTAGTTTCCCTTGTAACCACGACTTGTAGATATTTTCTTCGAGCCGAATTCTTCTTCTCGACTTCCCCCATTCCTGTTTCATGCCGCTGCCCGAATTAAAAACCTTCTTACGGCCAGAGTTGTTTCTACGGCCTTCATGACCGTGGGGATTCTGTCCTCTGCTTGTTGACGCCATTTTGTTTCACAGATCATAAACTTGAAAACGTCGGACCACTTTTGGTTGATTACCTGGGCATGCGCAGTCTGTGATACTGTCCCTTTAAGGCTGTTAGGCATTTTTGTGGAACACGTAGAAAATATGCCGTGTTCTTCAGATATTTTTCTTTCGATTCATCGCTTACTCATCTAAGGGCATAAAGAATTGTACGAGGGCACTGTGTTTTTTTTATTTCCAGTCTGATTCCGTTACTGACCGCCATGTTTAATTTCTTGTGCTTCTAGGGAAGAAGTAGTGTCAAATGGCAGAATTAAGGATCCTCGCTTACAGAAATAGCTGCTTTGTGTCGTTTTTGTGCAAAGCCGGCAAAAACTAAAAGGAAATCAGGAGAAAGAAAGGAAGTGTTTAGGATTGAATTCTTCTCTTATGGTGTGAAATTAGAAGAAGACGTTGACTTTGTACACCTGCGTCTAGTGTGTCAGTCATGCTCTCGTTATTTTTAGCGTTTGAGAAGTTCAGGTCATCCTCCCGAATCACATAGTTTACCCTTTGTGTGGGAGCCACATAGTACAGTGAAGAAGATGAAAATTGTGTGGATGAATCACTCTCACCAAGGTATACAATGTGAATTACACTGTGCATTGTCGTTTTAATTTTAGAATAATTTTCAGTAGCTTGCTGCAAGTAACTTTGCAATATTTTGGTTTTTGCATTACTTCACTTGTCCAAAATCTAGCACATAATTTTCTTACTCAATAAGCCTGAGAAGAATAATTACCGTATTTCAACGAATAATAGCCGTCCCTCGATTAATCGCCTCCTATGAATAATCGCCCCCCTTTGACTGAAATATTTGAAATAATCGCCTCCCTCGAATAATCACTCCCCCCCTCCCCTTCGCCATTTTGTCTTTTTCTTATCCCCTCCCAGTCAAGTTAGAAATTGATATCTTGGGTAACAAACAAGCTTTCATTTAATTGTTTACAACTGAATGGTTACAAAAGCACCAGTTTTTTATAGTTCTGTGGCAGTGTTCATGTATTTCAGTTTTTCTGTCATTGCTTGGTATAATAGAACAAAATATATAGGGCACGACCTCTTGTGAGAAATATTTGAAATAATCGCCTGCCTTGAATAATGGCCTTCCCTCGAATAATAGCCCCCTTTTCGTGCAAAAATAGAAATAATCGCCCCTGGCTATTACTCGAGGAAATACAGTAATATTTTTTTTTTCATGTAGGGTGATTATCAAGGTAGTGGAACCAGAGAATTAACTCTGAAGTGTAAATTATAGTGCTACTTAAACCCATGAATAACCCACTGGGCGTTAGCCCTAGTAAAGGGAAACAGGGAACCACACGAGGCAAAGAAAAAATCTTTTGACCTCGGTGGGAATCGAACCCACGACCTCCGGAATAGATCTACCGTTACTCTGCCGACTGAGCTACAAGGTCGCACAGAGAAAGTCGGGGACGATTTTAGATGGTGAATCGCGGCGAAGAGAAAGTAAGGGTACATATGAATGTTGTGCCGCGTAGCACTGGGGACACAATTAGTGGAACCAGAGAATTAACTCTGAAGTGTAAATTATAGTGCTACTTAGCCCCTTTACTAGGGCTAACGCCCAGTGGGTTATTCATGGGTTTAAGTAGCACTATAATTTACACTTCAGAGTTAATTCTCTGGTTCCACTAATTGTGTCCCCAGTGCTACGCGGCACAACATTCATATGATTATCAAGGTATCTGTACTTTCATTCATTTTATGAAATGCACCACAAAAGAAAACAAAGGGAAAGAAAAGATCTTGCAGGACAGACATTTGGAAAATTAGTGCTACAGTATTATAAGATCCTGGTATGAGATGATTATTGCAAGATATGAATTAATTTTCAACTAGTAAAGGTAAAGGCATCTCTATAGTCACTTAGTTGAGTAATAATACTAAAATCCATTACGATGTTATTGATATGCAAAATGGTTAATGAATACCCTGATTACTATTGAGTACTTTGAAATAAATGTAAGCACTAAACTGTTTTCCCTTGTTTAACCATAGTAAATGGCCAAACAAACTGAATCAAACAAGAAGTGATTCTGCTAAGAAAGAAGAGCTGGCCAGACATTGTTCTTCAAATACTGATGGTGCCTTGCTATGTTAAGAGGTAAATACATGTATGTATGATGTCATTGGGAAAATTAAGTTATATTATTTCTTCTTTGTAAAGTTTTATATTCTTTAGCTCTGCCCAGTTTGTGCAATTTACATTGTGCACTGAACCATCATTGTTGTAGGATAGATACAGCAGGAGACAATTTATATCTATATATATATGTTGTGGGTCAATTTGTTTTTTAAGTCAGAATGATTCCAACCTAGATTAATTTGTTTCAACCACGGTTAAATTTTTCATATCAGTTTAATTTTTTCCAGTTCACTTTTTGGGGGATGGGGGTTATTAAAAAAAATTACATGTACACCCCTTACCCCCGTAAGTCTCTAACCCTACCCTATCCTGCCAGGATCTCATACAGGTACCAACCCCCCCCTAACCCTAACTCTACCCTGAACCAACCCTTCCCCGATCTGTTTTTAAATTTTGCACTCACCTAGATTTGAACACCAGACCTCTGACTTTGTAGTCTGCCTTCATCTCCACTAGGCCACACAAGCAATTCTTGCTAATTTGCTCATATTTGTCGGTCTAATAACCAGGTTATCGGACTCAGACTCACCTGTCCCCTAGGTTGGAATCATTCTGACTTAAAGTATAAATTAACCTATAGTGTACCACATATAATTATATAATGGTTCTTCACCGCAAGTGGAGCATTATCTTTGCTTTGCTGGTCAACATTGAAACATGCCACGTGCATGCTTCGTGGGCCAATCGCATAGCCAGGTGGGTGGGCATATCACTTCTGGCCGCTGGGACTGTGCTGTAGTCAACCTTGGGCATGTTTTTGCAAATACGCATGGATATATAAAAGTTTAGTAGTGGTGCCTCAGCTAACAGAGGCGTAAGAAAACTAGGAGACCCCATAAAGATTTGCAGTCCAAACCTTGGCATTGCAAACCAATAGACTGGTTAATAGATATTGCCAAAAGACAGACAACTTCTGGCTGGATTAAAAATGTTTAATGAAAGTACTTAATAGGAGTGTGTTTTAAATATTTTGGTTAAATGGTTGCAACCTTCTTTGTCTTAATTATAATTTGTAATCTGCTTATGAGATTTCATTTCAAACATTAAGTTACATTTTCATGCACCAGTTTGGAGGTACTTTCTTTTGATTTTTCAGCTGTTTGTGTACATTGATAATTTTGTGCACATTAAATTTATTAAGTGTCTCTATTTTCTGTTTGATCTGAATTGTGCTCACCATCTTTTTAACTCAAGATATAACTTTTTTTCATCCACCTGTTGCCATTCACTGTAAACAAGTCCCATGTCGAGATGTATCGACAGTACTTTTCGACCAGTTCTCTAACCAATACAATTTAAAGACAGCAAATTAAATTAATAATTAGTTTGTTTGGTTTACTCGCCTGACCTTTGTTGGGTATCAATGCTCTTGCTAAAATGAATGTATTTATTTAGTTGGGCATAAGTGTACTCCTAACAAATTTCATGCAATGATTTCATCTTTCTTCTTATTGGGGTTATTTGGTTATCTTATCAAGTCACTGCCAATGACCAACTGACCGACCAACCGACCGACCAACCGAGTGGCTGGCTGGCTGTGAGGAAACTAAAGTTTGTCCCTTTTGATAATTTTTCCTTTGTGTATAATTTTTAGGTATTTGTTAGACAGCCAGGACCAGCATGTTTCCCTAGGCGGTTCAGCTCTTTATAGAAACCTCGTGAACATGGATGGCATCCTGAAGGACTACAGAAGGAATTTGCTATTTGAGTACTTTAGGGAAGGGGCATCGAGATCTGATGTACCTATTTCAGTGGTTCATACTACATACCGAGGGAGAGAGAGCCCAGGAAGAGGACATAAACAACGCTTCCAAAAACGCCTGTTAATGTTTAAGAAAATAAATATCTTCTATGGAGTTCAATTTGCTGTTTCTCTGGTTTTTTTGAACGACTGCCGCTCACAAAATTCCGATCGGATAAAAAAATCAGTACCGTATTCGAGCACTCGAGGTTTATTTTCGCTGCGACGCTCTCCGTCGATAGAAATGCGATCAAGCTTTTCCAATTTGTTATGAATAAAGACTGGCTCTTATTCTTTTACCCAGGGCAAAATTTCTACTTCTCTGTCTATTCCTATTCGAAACCTTACTTGTGTTAAACCGTACAAAAAAAACGGAATCAAATGTTGAATTTTTAGCCGCGCCGAGACGTTTTTGCACACAAGTAGCCGCCATATTGAAAAGGAGCTGGTTGCTATGATAACGTGTCACGTGAACTTAAACTTGGAGTCTGATTGGCTAATAAGTTGTTTTGGTCCAGGTTATCAAATTTGATAACTGTGCCGGACTGATTGTTCATATTCATACTGGTTTACTTGCGGTTAGCTCTTATTTGATGTTTGGGACAACTGTATTATTAATGTTTAAGAATGTCACGTTTTACAATTAAATTTTGGGGAGATTTGGCGGATCAACCTGGTAGTGTAGTGGTATAAGAGGGACAGTTAG
>JAHPZR010003393.1:0-10000 GCA_019787425.1 Platygyra sinensis | reverse complement strand
TTTCTTTTATGTTGAGCTACAACACCAAAGTATCGTCTGAATCAAGAAGACCCTCCGATTTGGACAATTTGTTGCCGGTGTTATGTTTTTATTTTTTGTTTGGATAGTTTTATTCGAGGTCTGTTTTGTGATACCAACTGTGGTCTGCTCACAAGGTTAGTTATCTATTCTTATTGGTCTTCCTAATGTTCTTCGGCAAGACGCCTTTCGGTCTCCCAATGCCTTTGTCTGCCAAGGAGTACAAATGGGTGTTGTTGACCTGTTAAATGGGGAGACCAAAAATAAGCTGAAAGCTAACTAGTACTTTTCACGCTTCACGTTATGTAAAGTAGAATATCAACTCAGACAAGATGAGCCACGTGAATTTCTTTTCCTGTATGGAAAAATTTCTTCAACTTCAATTCTCTTCAGTTCAGATAAATTATATATTTCCACATAGGTCTCAATGTCTCATAATAAACATACTGAAGAAAACAAAACATGCCGGTTTAAAGCGAAACCAGGGGGTGAAATGCGGATGCTTTAAAGCCTGCTAGACTGAAAGAAAAGAGTTTGAAAACGTTTAAAGCAAGGCATCCCTTTATGTTAAATGTTAAAGTCTTCTCCAGTTTCATGAAGCCTTTCTGAAGGCCAAATGCTTGACGACTTAATAAACGCTGCGTCATATTGCCGAGTGCACAATTTCACTTAAATACGAATCAATGAGCCACCAGAATATTTTTAGGACGTCAACGGATATTTGCATAGGAACTCAAACAAACAAACAGACAAACAGCTGCCTTGAAAAAGACCTATTTTTTTATTTTACTGTCTCGATTAGCTTCTGATACCTGCGGTCCCAGGTTTGTCATTATTATATCATGTGCAAAAATCTAACAAAGCTGTCTTGTCTCGTCTTGACCATAGAATTTGACAAACGGGTATAAGTGATCTGGTTTTCGAGAAAACCAAAACGACTCTTAAAACTAACCAATTGGGATTGACTAGAATCTATCTACTACATGCTTCACGCTAAAAAAACTAAAACAAGATGCTCTAAGGAACGCTAACTTGGGCTTCGTGCCCCAGTATCAAATCGCACTCTACGAGTTGTAGTACGCGTTTTGAACACAATAAACACAAATAAAAGAATCAGGATGATATTTTCCGCTGAGATAATTGCTATTCAAGTTGCTTCCTGGAGATCCTCCTAATCCAATCGCACGTTGTGAGCTTAAACCATTTTAGTTTAAGAATCAAGCACAGCTGTCTACGCATTTATGGAAAACTTGTTTCCAAAGAATTTTCCAGGTCGTTTCACAATTGCAACTAATGGCAATTACATGCTAGAAGAAATTGTAGGAAGTTTGTTTACTTCTCGTGGGCGATCCAAGTAAATCAAGCAGCTGAACATCTTTGCCGTTGTGCGATCTTAAACCCTTTTCAAGAGTCATATCTCCTTTGGAGAGCGATTAATCTCTTTTGAGAACGCTGTTCTAAATAATAATAGCAGAAGCCATGCAGTCAATGACTGCTTTTTTTTATCAGTTCAACGATCCCCTCAGTTGTTACCTCACGCCTCACGATCGCCTCAGTTGTTACTTGGCTGGCTGACATTAACATGATTTGAGGACCAACCTTTTCCGGAAAAAGGTCGGCATCTTTGTATGCGAGATAAAAGTACAAGGACTGTTACTTGCCAAAACTTCGCAAAACACCGCATCCTGTCACGAGCGAACAATGTCGCGTTCTCGTCACCAGTTTCCGCGGCCTAAGCATGGAACGTCTGGGACAATAACCGCACCACTTCTTCCCTCCCCCCCCCCCTTACTCCTCTTCCTCTGTTTGGACGATAAATAACGGTTTGGTTTTTTTTCTGCACTGAGCTTTCCTACGAAAACCCGAGTAATAGTAGCCGCTAAAGTGTCGGCTACGTGGCGCCATGCGGGTTTATCTTTTTTGGCTCACAGAGGAAACAAGATTTCTTAAGAAATATTAAGTAAAACAAAAACACGTTGCTGAAAGAGGAAACGGCGAGAGCAATGCCGATACTTTTGCAGCTTGCAAAATCAGAAAAAAAAAAAAAGAGAAGTAAAGAGATATTTCACCAGCATTTGATCTGCTTTTGAATACGTTTTAAAGAATTGGTCTAAAGAATGAACTCTGCATCATCTTGTTGCTAATGGCACAGTTTGGGCTGATTATGTGTCACTCTTATACTAATTAATGGATGTTAAAATTTTTCCTCTTTTAGATCAAGGGACGGTTTCTTTTGTTTAAACACCACCTGCCCTACATATTTACAGTTCATGGCTAAGCTAGTCGTCGTTTATGTCAAAAACGCTTCATTTTGAAACCTCATGTTATCTAAGTAGTCACCTTCGCAAATGCAAGTCTTATGAGGTGTACGTGATAATATTTGTTAAGCGTAATGGCCGTAAAAGTCATTTTCTAGTCGTTGCTTAACTTGCATTTATCTTAAACATTATTATAACAATATTTGTAATTTTGGTCCACCGAAACAGTGAAGCGCGCGGGCGAAGTCATGACTAAGAATGAATTCGTGGAAAATTTTGAAGATCTCCTTGAGGGAAAAAACCCGTGTTCCTAAAAACACTTGTGAAACTTCGCCTACATTACCTTTGTTTACCTCATAACACGCTTATGTTAACTGAGTTTCGCTGGGAATTCAGTGATTTGCATTCTGGTTTTGGACTTCGCACGCAAATTTATTCCCACAACTACAGCAATGGAAAGGAGTTTTAAATAATTACTTTGGCAGTTACAGTATTACCATTCTAAATTTTTATTTCTTGATCATTGAATTGCCTCCGTTTGAAAAATAAATGGAGTTTATGCAAACATTAGAACAACTCCTAATACTAGCAAAGAGATAAACAAATTTCACTTAAGGCGGTACTGTGGTGAAAATGACATTCCTATCTAAGCCATTTTAAAAGATAGTGAAGTAGTTTATCACAGGAAAAATGCTGTTGGTCATTTTGAAATATCTTTTTTTGTTCCAGAGATATTGAAGTTTTTAAAATATGCAAACACTCGACCAAATTTTGATCAATATAATGAAAAATCTATCCCAGCAAGTTTGTGTATAAATGTTTTGATTTTTTTCCATAAGATTCCACTTAATAGAAAGTGTTACCATGGCAACATACTAAGTTCCAGGCATCCCCGATGTTTAATAGCTTCTTTCGCCACCTTTGGCGTTCCATTTGGATAGCAGAGCTCTGGGACCCGAATGGTCGTCAAGCGAAGCACTATACTCATATAAGAACTTAAAGGAAACCCAACTGAATGAATACAAGTTTCTCCTAAGTAGTTCTTCTTTCTCCTTTTCTGTAATACGTTTCTTTTAATTAAGGTTGCAGATGTCATTTATTTTTATTGTTTCCTGGCCCGGCTCGATGAGCTTTGTTACCTGCGGTGCCAGCTCTGTCTATTGTGCTATGAGCAAAAAGATGTAATAAAGTTGTCTTGTTTTTGTCTTGTCTAACCCATAGATTCATTTTCCCCATGGTTATCATGGCTAATCGGAATTGCTTGAGTCGGAGTCGGTGTCGCGTAAGTTATTTATAGGCTATTTCACGGTTGGCGAGCGTGTACGATGTTTATTCACAAAGTTGTGTAAAAGAAACGAACTTGGGCAGCGAGTGAGTTTGTTGTTATATATGACGTCATTACCAACATAAAAGATGTCATCTTGCAGAGCAATCTCAGGGCTATTCAAGTAATATAATTTTTTTTTTTCTCTCTGCGGTAACAGAACGAAAACCAAGAAGGGGTGGTTCTATTCAACCCCTTATACAATGGTGGGAATATGAGTTAGCTTCTATGTTCGAGGGTTAAAGAGAGTAAAACAATGGAAAACGTGATAGAAAATAAGTAAAGCGATAAAAATAGAATTATCGTTATCGCAAGTGCTACAAGCGTTTCATCCTCTATATTTTAATTCCATTCAGTTTTCGAGTTAACGTTTTATCTTTATGACGATGTTCACGTGAACGCCAAAGCGATTTTAAACTTAATCTTTACAATAATGGACAAAAGCAGTTGAGCCACTATCAGAAAGATGACCATTTGGTTGAGCGCGTGAGTTTTTCAATCCCCAGTTTTGACAATTTTCGACCCCGTCCCCCTTTTTCAACTTTGTAACAACGTGACATTGTCCATGGAGCGTATTTCAATATTGAAAAGGGGGAGAGGGGGCTTGTTTTGCTTTAATGTGTCAACATTTTTCCCATGGTTGTAGAGTTCTATCACAAATGCTCTTCTCTGATTGGCTACGCTACTCACTATCTGTTCTGTGATAGTTAACAAAATGGCGGCCGCCTCTTGGCGTTTTTGAAGTGTTTGTAAAGAGGATTTGGATCAAGGTTTGAACGACTAGTAGATTTATACTGAAACAATTAGACTACTCGCTTTCGATTTCTATGCGCGATAAATATCTCACGCTCATACACTTGACGAATTTGGTCATAACATTGTCAAGTTAGTTGTAAATCCACAAGGCGATCGCAAGGTTCTTTGACAATGTTATGACGAAGTTCATTGTCAATAACGTACAGAACAGAAGCATGAAAAACTGACGTCAATTGGTGTTTTAACGATAACAAATTGTCAAGTTGCCTCCAATAGCTCGTTGCGCCATCGCCTAAATCATAAATTAATGTGTCTGTCCGCTTATTGACAATTAAATTTAGCCAATGAGCACGCGAGAAGTTCTGCAGTCATCGTAAAAAAATCTAATCGTTTAATTTCGTTGTGTCATCACGTCATTGTGTCGGTAGAGTGAACCAGGCTTATAGAACATAGACCATCGAAAACCTTATTTGTTGAAAGGAATGCTTCAGAGACCGGTTTATTTAGATAGCGGTTTAAATAAAGAGGTCGTTATTTTAGTCGCTTATATTATTTAGTAGTTCGATAACCTCTGATAATTAATTATTCAGGGCGAGATCGAGAGCTGTATTTTCCAACCTAGTACTTTTTTGCTGATAGACGACTGATCAAGCGCAAAATACAAACCGTGCACGTGAAGGACTTGGACCACTGCGAATTTCTTTGTTATCAGCATGACAACTGTGTTAGTCTCAATATTAAAAAGGATCCTGACAGTTCAACAGGACAACAGGAATGTGAGCTAAGCAATTCCACTCACATGGAGCATGGTGAAGACCTGACAACTAATAACGCTTACCTTTATCGTGGAGCGAAGGTGATAAACATAATACGTTTAAGAGTCCCTGTCCATAAATATCAAAAATAACTCGGCAAGGGTCGAAAATTCGATTTCGCTCATATTGTTATGGTAGGTAGGCTAGGGTATGACAAAAACTACTGGATAGTGTTTTTGGCAAAATATCCTTTTATTTCAAAGAAATATGCAAATTACCAAATTCCGTTGAAATCGTCATTTGACGCACCATTTTATTAAACGAGTTTGAGAGCCTCGCATGCAAAACCACATTATTCTTCCGTCTTTAAAACACTCAAATATTTTTGTGCAGTGTTTAAATGTGTACTGGGTTAATTTTAGGGAATGTTGCGGGTTCTTTTGGGTGCAGAGTAATTAAATTTCGAAGACATGTATTTCGTTCACTTAAAAGTAGTTCCTAAAAATAATTGATTTTCACCATGTGCGAAACCTTCAAATGGATTAAGCTTCTGGCGGTTGAATCGCCGAAGGATGGTCTACAGATTCGTGTAAAAATTTCTTTGGGCAAATGATTGTGAGCGACGCAAGAGCTTTTCAAAGTACGTTAAAAATGCAAATATTTGCCATCGGTCATCAAATTTCAATTTACGGGTTAGACATAAATTTTAGCATGTGCCACATGTCTTGACTTATCTTAAACTAAAATAGACACAGAGCTGATAATTTCGAAATGTTCCTACCTTATTTACTATAAAAGGCAGGTTCAATAGCCGATTTTACGTGTTTCCCTCGCCATTCGTTGCATGTGCAAAGTTTCCTTCTGTTTACACAAGGTATGATGAACATCACCAACTGTCATCGTATTTGAAGGTCGAATACCATGAATCAATCTTTCACCATTTTTCTGCGCATTTGATCACCACTGCATCTAAGTTAACAACGACTAAGTCATTTGTGGATAGTTGCTTGCCTTGCGCTACACCAAAACGCTATTACATTTAAGCGATTCTTGCAATTCCTGGAATCCTTGTGCACAGCGGTTCGCTATTTGTTCGTCACGCAATGCGGTCGTTCCATTTTAAGGGTAGGGGTAGGGCGATCTGTATTTCGATACGCAACCACTTGGAGCACACAATCTTGTTGAGTAGGAAGAGAGTAAATAAAGGAAAAGAAAGAATGACTAGTGTACCTTTGTCTCCTGAGTTGTCTCCTGTTGTCGTCTCTTACGCGACCAGCATCCTGCATTGCGTAACGCTGTGTCCCTAAACTCATACCTAGGTCTTTTCGCGCTATGCCAATTTTTTTTGGTTACTTTTCTCAACCATCATGAACTCAATCCGAAGTTTCACCCGAGTCTCTAAATTTCTTAACTTCCACAAAACCAAACAGTGCAAACACGTAATGAGGTCGTATGATTTTTTATAACTTGGCTGAATTTGCCTTCGAATACTTACGCGACAGTCGAAGAATTTTAGCGCCTCTGGCAAAGTCTTTTTTTTTCCTCAAATTGTTTTTCGCAACATGATCGCACCGTTACCTCGATCTTGCTTGCGCTCTTGCTCCCGTCGTGCTCCCACTGTTTTTTTTTTTCTTGACACAACAAATTGGTACGAGGTTTTTTTTGCGCATAAGTCGCATAATCTTATTGCCTGAAGTTTTTTTGTGAGATTCCGCCATAAAAATCAGAGCTGAGGAAGGGCAGCCACCATTGAAAGACAAAGGAAACATTGGATTAGACCGGGAAGAACTAGCGCGAGGTGAGACTACTTTGTGAATGAAGTCGTATTACCTGAACATTTATTTCACACATGCACAATCCCAAGTCCAACTCGTTTTTATCATTTTCGAACTTTTTAGTGTGAACAGGCGAAACCAGTTGGAAAATTATACAGTAGTGTGGGCGAAAATAATTAGCTTTGTTTTGTTTGAGATTAACTGCATTAGTGTGACCGGGGCCTGATTTACAGCTCTTTCGGGGGTCTTCGTCTCATTATCTGGGCAAGTCTCTCTCTAGCGAAGATGAGGCCTGTAGGCCCCAACTGTTTATGTTCAAGACAGTAATTGAGTTTGCCTTTCAAAGTGACGCGTTACAACTGCAGCTACCAACTAATTTTGTCATAAGATCTATGTAGGGCTTCCTTCGTTTAAAGTTGATTGTTGAGATGTCAAGCTGATGAAAATTGCATATGTCTTGAAACCGTGATTTTCCCAGAAAACTTAGTTTAGAGCAAGCTGCGAACTCACAAATGTTATGGGTCGTTATGCGTATCTCGTACGATGATCGGATGCTGAAGTAATATTTCCACTATGACTTCGTTACTCAAATCTTGTGTTCAGCTCTTCGCCGTGTTCACGAATCCTTCGTCTTCAGATTCATCAGCTTGAAGAATTTCTTTGAGGCGAGGCGTGAGAAAAAGAACTTTCAACTTGCTGAGAAGTTAAATAACTCGAAGCATCAAATCTAGAAAAGCCATCTACGTTTCTGACTTTTCTCATTGACTTGGAAACATTGGAGGGATCAGCTTCCTTTCCAGTCTGTTCGCCGATTTTGAATTAGGCATTGTTTTCGGTTTTCAGTCAGTCGGGTTCTTTGAGTACCGGAGGATTTCAACGCCCAGCCCATTGACAATGATGAATGGGAATCAGAGGTGCCTTAGATGTACCAATATCCTCTACAGGCCTATCAGTAGAGGCAACACCCTGTTCTAGCTTTGATGCATTGAACATCATTGCCTTATTTCTGTCTGCGGGCATATGGTCAGTTTGCGAATATGGTCAGATATATTTAACAATTAGATTATGAGCTCGAGATTTCTATGAGGGGATAGTTGATGAGGCCAAAAGCCGAATAAACTATCGCCACAGAGAAATCGAGAGCGCATAATCTAATTGTTTTAGTAGAATTCTAAATGAAATTGACGCAAATAACGGTTTCCAATGATTTTCCGTCGCATTATTGAACTTTACCCTGAAACAAAGTTATACGTATCGAACTGCGCCCGCTTTTTCAATATTTTCAATTTTTTGTAAGTCAAGAAACCGTAAACAAGGGCGTAGCCAGGGGGGGGGGGGGGGGGGGGTCCTGGGGTGCCCGTGACTCCCCCTTTGTAAGCCATTTTGCAAGCAAACAACCTACAATATTCAGGTGACAATCTGTTGAGTAACCTCTGTATGAGTCAGTGTGATCCCCCCCCCCCCCCCCCCTTTGAAAAATCCTGGCTACGCCCATGGTAAATGAGCTTCTTTTAGTCTTCTCAGGAATTTAATTACCCGTTTACAACTAAAATTCCTTCCAAAAATTCGGGAAAAACTATAAAAACATTGCATTTCGTGGACGACCGGCAGCCACTGTACCATAATAATAAATAGCATTTCTATTGCGCACAACTCCAACAAATTGTCCGTGGCGCTTTACAGCAAATAAAAATGCAAATATTAATAGTTGTTTTTTACTATCATCATCATCATCATCATCATCATCGATTATTATTATTATTATTACTGACTATTATCCAGTCTTAATAATAGGTGCGTAATTTTACAAAAATGCGAAAATTTTGTAGACCTATGCACAAGTACCAACAAAACCCTTAGCTTTTGAGCTCATTCTCGGGGGGGGGGGGAATATGGTGCTAATTACTACTCTGTGTTTTTTTCTCCTTTTTCTCTGTGTTTTTTTAATTTATTTTTTTTTTCGTTGTAAGCTCTGAAGTATTTGAAGAGCAAAAAAAGCGTTTTCAACTCTTAACCATGAAATTTTGTGGTTTTGTTTTCCTTTGTTTTCTTTTCTTTTTCTCGCTGTAGAGGACCATAGTAGTCCGGCTACACGCTTGTGAACACGCCAAAGGTCATTATCCGCTGCGTGATTTGGTGGAAACGGCATCAGGGCTTGTGGTCAAGCGTCCTATGGCAGGCATGAACCGTGCTACCTGCCAGTCATCCTAGTATACACACCACTAGTTTTGTCATGCAGCAAATTCTTTGGGATTGTGAAGTAGGCAAGATGCGACGGACCAAAACCAGCTTGCGAGCTGCATGCAAGCAAAACCGGAGTTTTCGAGTGATCCATGCCGATGGAACGCTACAAATATCTTGAGGTCAAAATTCCAGTGCATTCAGGGCGATTCCAAGCAAGCCTTTGTGGAGCACCACAGGAAAAACCTTCAGTTGCCCCATGTGGAGGTAAACATCAACGTGTTGGAGGAGTCCTATGATGGCAGACGTGACTCGTTCCTAACGTGGTGGCATCGAGCAGGTCGCACCACTAATTGCCATGCTGCCAATTCTTGTTTTTTTCGATTGGTGAAGAGCAAATGCAAAACAACAAATCTAACGCTGCAGATCTGTTTGCCATGCAACTCAGTGTTTGGGTGATACCCATGTTGGGGAACTTACAAATATCTAAGGATCAAATACCACTGGGGGGGGGCATTTTTAGGTGGGGGTAAGAACAGTGAACATGACATGACATACAATTCTGTAAAGTATGTTTTGACGCATACTCATTCTCTGTTTTAAAAAAAACAGTTTTAAAAAACTTCATGAGACAAGATTAAACTACTTAGTAACCGAGAGTGAGGTCGTTAACTGGGAAAACTCCTCAAAGTGAGGCCGCAATCGGTAGACACGAGGTTTGAGATTTTCCTTAAGGTGGCTCAAAAACAGTTTGTAGGACCTTCCCAAGACAGAGATTTGTGATAGGTCATAATTTTTAAAAAACACTCTATTATCAATTGATGATCAAGATCAACAACATTTGTGTTTTTTATTTATAAAAACTGGAGGACACGGATAAAATCTATTTGAACTGTGATTACAAAAGTATAGTGGCAGCAAAAGCTGTTGCGA
>JAHPZR010003392.1:2500-17808 GCA_019787425.1 Platygyra sinensis | reverse complement strand
GCAAATCATTTCTTTAATCAATTATCATCTTCAGGCTACATGCCACTTATTACTAAGCCCACGCGTATAACTAAATCTACGGCAACATTAATTGATAACATCTTTACGAACAATTTGAGCAGAACAGAGCGTTCGAGTGGAATTTTAATTAATGATATATCCGATCATCTTCCCATTTTTACTATCACAGAGTATAACATTCTGGATCAACATGGCACCATGACTGAATCAAATCATTACTCAACTAGGAAAATCTCCACAAAATCTCTAGAATCTTTCTCTCGTAAGCTTCAAAGTTTTGATTGGCGATTAGTACTATCAAAGAATGACCCGACAGAGTCGTATACAGTATTCCTTGAAGAATTCTTTGGGCTATATGATAGATTTTTTCCAATTAAAAACAACAAATCGAACAGCTCCAAGAGATCAAATAACCAGTGGATATCCAAAGGATTAAAGAAATCTTCGAAAAGAAAAGAAGCTCTGTATAAGAAATTCTTAAAGAACCCAACGCAACAAAATGAACAAGCCTACAAAAGATACCGTAATAAGTTGAATCATTTAATAAGAACAGCTAAAAAAAGGTATTACAGCGAGAAATTTAGTCAAGCGCGAAATGACACAAAATCAACATGGAATACAATCAATGATTTACTTGGCAGAAAGAAATCTTGTAACGCTTTACCGAGAACCTTTTTAAATAATAACAATGTAAGTGAAGTAAGTGATCCTAAGTTAATAGCCAATGAATTTAATGATTTCTTTGTTAATGTTGGGCCCAACCTTGCTAAGAAATTCAGTCGGGAGAGTGACGAATTTTACAAATTTCTAAAAGGAAGTTATAACGACTCTATGTTTTTATATAATACCAACTGTGAGGAGATCACTAAAGTAATCGATAAAATGGCATGTAAATCTAGTTGTGGTGTTGATGGAATTAGTAGCAAAGTTGTTAAATATGTAACCCAATATATATCCATCCCATTGTCTCACACTTTTAATCTAACATTCACTACTGGTAAAATCCCAAATGATATGAAAGTAGCATTAGTCACACCAGTATATAAAGCATCCGAACAAAATGTTTTTTCAAACTACAGACCTATTTCTGTACTTCCGTGTTTTTCTAAAATACTTGAAAAGCTCATGTATAAAAGACTAATTGACTATATAAATAAACACGATATATTAACTAGCTGCCAATACGGTTTTCGTAGTAAACACTCAACAAATCATGCGATAATCGAACTTGTTGATAAAATAACAAAGGCCATTGAAAACAATGAACTTACAGTCGGAATATTTCTTGATTTATCAAAGGCATTTGACACTGTTAATCATAGTATTCTATTGAAGAAACTTTATTTCTATGGTATACGTGGCAAATGTCATTCATGGATAGCGGATTACCTTTCTAATAGAAAGCAAATTGTTAAATACAATGATGTAAGGTCATCTGAGATGACCATTACTTGTGGGGTTCCCCAAGGATCTATTCTTGGACCGTTACTATTCTTAATCTATATTAATGATCTAAACAACTCAACCAGTAAGTTATCTGCTATTTTGTTTGCAGATGACACAAACTTGTTTTGTTCAGGTAAAGACCTACAAGAACTTGAATTAATAGTTAATACTCAGCTAACTGGTGTACAAGAATGGCTAACACTAAATCAATTGACTCTTAATATAAAAAAAATCAAAATTCATCATTTTTAAATCTCACAAAAAACAGTTAAAGAGACAATTGCACCTACAGCTAAGCGGCAATGATTTACAGAGAGTGGAAGAAATTAAATTCTTAGGAATTATAATAGATCAACATTTAACGTGGAAGAACCATATTGAATACGTCGTTAAAAAAAATAATAAGAACAAACGGACTTCTTTGCAGAATTCGTTTTGATATTGATCAATCGCTTTTAATAATGTTATACAACAGCTTAATTTATCCGTACCTGCATTACGGAAGTATTGTTTGGGCTAATAACTATCCCACAAGGCTAGATAGATTATTTAAACTGCAAAAGAAGATATTAAGAATAATAACTTTCTCATCGTACTCTGCACTATCT
Organism: Platygyra sinensis; assembly: GCA_019787425.1. Taxonomy (NCBI): domain Eukaryota; kingdom Metazoa; phylum Cnidaria; class Anthozoa; order Scleractinia; family Merulinidae; genus Platygyra; species Platygyra sinensis. Next base: position 15,733 of record JAHPZR010003392.1, on the reverse strand, counting down.
TTTTCGCTTTTTACACGTTTAGGTCTTCTGAATATCTTTCAAATAAATGATTTTCTAATTGGTTCCTTCAGTTTCAGCCTTAATAATAAGGTACTCCCAATCTATTTTGATGACTTTTGTATAGAAAATGCACGAGTCCATGAACATAATACAAGAGAGTCGAGGCATCTACATAAGATATTTCACCGGACCAATTATGGAAAATTCTCTACGAGAAACAAGATAATTGAAATCTGGAATAGAATACCATTAAATATCAAAAATTCATCATCTATAAAACTTTTAAACAAGAGACTAAAGCAGTTTATCCTATCATAGACTAGTTATAGTTCAATAGAAATATTATTAAAATTTTTAATTGTAATTACATATATGAGATCTACTAATTTTATTGTAATTTATATGTGAAATGCTGATTTCACTGATACCTTATGAATAAATATATGATCTTTATTTAAAATGTATGCAATAGAAGGGAGACTACTTTGTAAAAGCCTGTAAGGGTTTCTTTAGTCTTTCTCCCAAAGTAATCTTATATGTAACACTATTTAATATGTACTCTTTAATTATGGGAAAAAATAAAATTACAAATTACAAATATCATTTGATATCGACATTAACATTTGCTAAAAAATATTAAATTAATTTAGGTCACCTGTTTGCAATGTAGGGGTGTCATCTTCGATGATCTCGATTTCTCCAGATGTAATGAGGAAGGTTCGAAACAGCTGCTTTTCAGAAATGGTCAATGACGATGGCAAACACTTGATGTAGATTAAAAAAGAGTATTCAACAGTCCATTCAGAAAACGGGGTTTTGGCATATAAACATTGAAACATGATGATGCAAAGGACCGCAAACGAAAATGCTGCCTGTGAACGCAGGATCTGTAAAAGATCAGATCAGCCAAAAATAGAAAGTGACAAACAATGATGCAAGGCTGATACTGCGTAAAAAGCTTAACGGGGCAACGACACGATAGAGTCCAAACTGAAAGCCAACAATTGCAACCGTGGACAGCTGTTTCGACCTTGTTGGGTCTCATCAACACGGTGTAGCAAGCTATGAAATGATCAGCTGGTCGACTGACATCCATATACTCACTAAGATGGTGATGACCTCAGATGAAACTCAAATCCAAATCCCTGCCAATTGGCCAATGTCACATGCAAAACGCTTGACAAGGGACAATTGGAAAAATTCAGAATATCCTGTCGTTGCCGCGATAAGGTAACTGCGGACAGACAAAAACTGTCCCACAGGAAAATCATGGGCAAACCATGTAAAAAATGAGCATATGGCTGATGAAGATTGGGGTGAAAATGAAAAAAAGAAAGACTGGGTCGAGGAAGTCAGTGAAAAGAAAATGGCGACTTTTTTTTATACAGTTATGATCGTGTAGGTGGAGCAGGTAGGCTTCTTGTGTCTATTTCCCCCGTTAAAGTAAGTTTGGTTGTTTATTTAGGGTAGTCCGTGGGGGTAGTCCATAGGGTAGTCCGCGGAGTAGTCCGTAGGGTAGTCCACAGAGTGGGGGTCAGTGGGTAGTCCGCGGGGCGGGGGTCAGTCTTTTCAACTCTCCCTTTTTAAACACAAACTGTTTAAAATTTAAAATGGCGCCGAGCTGAGAGATTCAGTATGTTGTGGCCATGGTGTACTTGGACGACGGCATACCGATGAATTCTGCCACATTCGCTAATGAAAAAACTTGGTTTGAACTGATTTGGGCGGAGCTACAGGTCGAACATTCTCCTACAGCTGGTGGATTTGCCGAAGCTGCAGGCACCGAACTGTGCAGAGGGAATCATTGTTGAAGAAATCGCAGATGTCGAGCTGGATTGTACAGGCACGTATCCGCTAGCAATGTGAAATGATTCTCGTCTTTCACTGGCAGTTTAATGCATTAATGTTTTTGGCCTTACAACATGCTATGCTACCTACGCGGATGGCCATCCATGATTTAGTTGCTCGATCAATGGTTTTGGATGCTGCGGTTTTACTGTTATTTATTTCTGAACCTTCTCCGTCCGATACAAGGGGAAAACTTGGCTTGGTCTATTGCCATTGTTCCAATATTTTGTTGCACAAAATGAGGATTTGCGAGGGAGGAAATACTAGCGTACTGTGCAGTGGCATTTCAGCCGGATGGATGGTTACCTCCTTTTGCCGCGGTTGTTGCGAAACGATATAAAACAATGCTGTGGCGGGCTGACATTCATCTGAACATGTCAACATATCCACATATCCAAAGGAACTCGTCTGGTTCGCATAAACATTTGTGCCAAAGGATAAAAGAATTCACCACTGTCTTCTAAAATATAGTCATTGTTCAAGGAACAAAAATTCGCCATTTTGAAGAAAGCCCCAACTTAGGAGTTTGTAAACTTGTTTCTATGGCGATTGAAACCAAGGTTGTGATTGGTTGATTTAAACTACAACTTTAAATGTGATTGGTTAATTTTAACTGCAACTTTGAATGTGATTGGCTTATTGAAGTGTTCAATAAACAAACTGTCCGATAACAAGGTGTCCGATAACAAACTGTCCGATAACAACTTGACAAGTGAATTAGTGGGAAATAGGAGTTTTTAAAACCAATCATAATCGAGGAAATTGCAATTTTTATGATTAAACCAAATTATTGTGATTGTTATCCCCATGCTGGCGGCTAATAACAGACAACAGTAGTGCAAGACTCTTATTCAATACGAATATTTTTGAGAGTACAATAAGATAAACAACTGTGCAAATGACTTTAGGATACCGCGAGATTCGTAGGCAAAATATAAGTTCACATGACTCGAAAAATAAGTTATAAGGTAGAGTAAAATGGCGTTTTTCTTTTGTGATATATTTTTTGTTCTACAGACATTCAACTTTTCCTATTATGCAAACCTAGTCACTGATGACGACATGGGTCGTGCATGTACAGTGGTGAGACACAAAATTAAGAATATCTCCGCCAATAATGAAGCAATGCTATTGAAACTTTGCAGGGATGCTACATCCTAAGAAATATATTAGATGGTACCCATTTTAATGTTGCCATGGCAACATGCTCGGTTGCAGTCTCCTGCCTCTCCAAAATTACATATAACAAATTGGCGGCTCAACAAGGGAAAATACCTGGGCAAACTGGGAAGAGAAACTCTAAAAGAAAGTTGGCCTTGGATTCCGGCTGAGTCAAAAACACATTTTACTCTCGGTGTGTCTCATCAACATCAACATCTTTAATGGCTACAATGCATTATCCTCTACATGTTACGGCATTGTACAATTGAGAAAATCGCGGCATCTTAATTTTCAGTTTGCGTTGATGTCTTCCAAGTCGATCTCGTGGTGGAATTTGTAAAGACATTTGCGACTTGACTCATGGTTTTGTAAGGAGAACAGAAACCCCTTTTCGTCCACTGCCATTCCAAACATTTGGATGTCGCAGCCTTTGTTCCATTCTCTTATGTAACGCCGTTTGCCATCGTAGGTACGTTGATACACTCCACAGACGCTATTAGAAAAAACCTTTCCGCCTGAGGAATAAAACAGGTTTCTCTTACTGTCCATGGCTATTCCCTTCAATTTATTCATTCTTGAGCGCCCATCTCTGAGTCCCCACTCTGCATAGAGCACCTTGATTTCTGCGATGTCCAGGATCTCGCTCACGTTTCTTGCACTGGAATCAGACGGAACCGCCCCTACTCCATCTCCTACTGTAGCCCTGTTTGTTTTCTCTACCACCCAGTCCCTGCCACTGTTTGAACATCCAAGGTAGTACTGGTGGTCCTTATAAGTGTTCCAGACTCGTCGGAGATACCAGTCGTAGCGACTCCACAAGTCCGGCTCCGGTTTACCATCATTCCAACCGTAGTACAATTCATCTGGCATTCTCCAGGTCTCTATCACACCGTTGTAATCTGCGTAGCCAAATCGTTTCCCGCAAAACGCCACGTCTCTAACATCGGCTTTTTTGCGACCAACATCTAACAGTTGAAGCATAGTGTAGTAGTGCTCTATGCTGATGCCGCTCGGTTCTTCGAGATTACCACTTATCTTGAACAACATGACCTTGCTTTCGCCTCCGGATAATTTGCTCTGGGCACCTATTGCCAGCAACTTATGTTCTGCTTTGATACTTACGCCAAATGGATGGCAGCTTCCCCCGCATTCAGATCCGGGTACAGAGAGGGTCTTGACTATATTCAAGGTCGTCGGGTCAACAACTAGGATGTTTTTGGCTGCAGGCTGTGCAACATAGAGATAACCAGTGTTGTAGTGTATCGCGTTAGCATCCCTGAACTTACTGCAGTCAGTTTTCACGAGCTGAACAGGAACAAGGGCCAGATCTCTTATATTGAAAAGGAAATCTTGCTGAGATTTTCTTCTGTCCTCAGCGTGAGGATCTTTGACAAATTTTGCGCAGAACTTTTCATATTCAGGATCGTTCGACTTCGGCCACCAGGCGCACACTTCAGACATTGTACTGTTGTAGGATGCTTCATCATTCTTATACTTTAAGGAGGCTGCAAACACAACAGAGGCGTAGCCATCTTCTTGATATCGAAAGAGCTTTCTTATAAAAATCCAAGTCAATCTGGCCGCCTCTGTCGTAGATTTGCCATTTCTGATCTGAACGTCAAAGTAATGGGTTACCAGTCTCTCCTCGGTGACCAGTTTGGGGATGTGGTAAAGTGCTTTTTCCACGTACTCGTCTTTTGATGTCGTCCCAAACACCTCATGGATAAATCGTTGCTGTTTGTCTTTGGCCCGCTGAGAATAGTCTTCACTCTTCAAGTCTTGAATCACTTCCTTCCTCTGTTGAATGATATTGTCAATGTGTTTGAAGTACCATTTTCGTTTTGATTCCTCCCAGATGTCTTCGACATCATGCCTGACTGAAGTGACATCAGCCTGTATGTCATCCAGTTTTTTCTCCAGCTCTTCGAGCTTTTTGGTGACTTCATCTCCACCGCAGACATCTGTAAACGTACATACAGCGCCTTGAATTGCTGAAGCCACGCTCACAACTAAGCCAATGACGCTGAGGGGGTCGACTGCGAATCTCTTCTCTCTTACTGCTGCTTCACGATCGTCAGCGGGGATCTCGTTGGTGACGATTTTGCATTCCACCTGTGGCTTATTTATGAGCAAAACCAAAAAAATGAGCAAATGGAGGCTCTCTTTCGCAGCCATTACACTGGTAGGACCTGCAATCAAAAACAGAAGCTGTTGGGAAACTGGATAGCGTATTTTATAATTCACGAGTTTCCACTGGCTTAGCCATCACTGTACGGTATTTAAGTAATTACACCATGTTCTACAAATATGTTAAGCGTGCGCGTCATCATCTGGGGCGTTTTTATTTTAGTTTTTGAATAAGATTAGATTTTTAAGAACATCTAATGATAAAAATAAGCGAAAAAAGTTTTACACAAAGTTTCGATGACTCCATGTCATCATTTTCAAGTGAAAAGAAAATAAACATTTGACAACTTAAAAAATACCGTGGGTGGCGATAAAACGTAAAAATATGCATGTAAAAGATGACAAATTTAACTTGAATAAGTGAGAAATTGAAATAAATAGTTTTGCGTGTATGGAGTCTGATTGTGTGTTCAAGCATGTCATTTTCTTCTTGATGAATAACATTTCATAAATCAGACAGTCCACTTTTCCGTTTCACTTCTTTAAAACGGAAAAGTTGTTGGTAAGGTCACTGTTGGTTTCCAGATCGTGGTAGTTTAAAAAGAACGTTTAAAGGATACCGATTGATAAATTGAGGCCTTTTAGTCCGATCATAAACTGTAAGAGGCAGTTATTGTTTTTCTCCTATTAAAATGAGCGTTTGAAAAGTGAAAATCGAATCTCGAAGTGTTTTCGGTCTCAATTCTTGTGATTTCTCCGAAAGTTTCTCATAAGTCACGTTCAATCCGTTAAACTTACACGACCGATGACATAGTGGTGACTGGCTTTAACCAGTGACCACAAAAAAGTATAAAACCATCTCCGAACTAAATTTTACTCTTTAGATCTTAAAGGGGTACAGTAAGGGTGTTTTGAGTTATTTTGAGCATCGACAAAATTACCGTTAAATAGGCTAGTTTCGAATTGTGCAGAAACAAAAGAACAGAGTCGAGGTTCAGGGGAATAATTAGCATTTTGTATTGTTCAAAACTGACAAAGGAAAATGCAAATTACTCCCCTGAACCTCGACTCCGTTCTTTAGTTGCTGCACAATTAGAAACTAGCCTATTGAAGGAAACCTGAAAATAACACTTTATTAAGATAGAAAAACATCAAAAAGATAGTAATAAACCATTAAGGAACAAGGATGGTTAAGGATGGAGAAGATTAACACGGATTGCGGATTAAAAAAACGCAGGAGGAAATGGAAGGTAAAACGTCTCAAAAGGTTTAATGAGCAAAACTGATCGCACGTACGTTATACATTATGAGAAAAAAAAATTATAAATTTGTCTAAATTCAAATTTGTTGCAAGTCAGATTTCTTGACCTTCTGAGTCTCCAGCGGGGATTTGACCACACGACCTTCTACAGACACCCGTTAGATGCTCTATCGCTGTGCTATGGGAAACTCACGGTCTGCTAGGCCGCACAGCGGGTTCACAGACTTCTCTTCGAATTTGAAGATTCAGCGTAAATTGTAAATTTAAGAAAGGTTGTTACATAATATAATACATTTCTTTGCCGTCCTCTGAGAAAAGACAAACCGAAGGCGAAAGAGAAGCAAAATGTGAATGAATGATGCTGAAATTCTCAATTTTCCCACATGTTTTCCTAACTTAAGCGCGGTTGCTACCAATACAGTTTTTGTATAGTTTGCTTACATTGTACAAGTTTAACAAATAGTCGCTAATCGGCTGATCATTTTTTTTTTTCTTTTATAAAGATAAGTCACTTTCCAAAAGGTTTCTTAATGCTAGCTGTCTTTCGCTGTACAACTTTATGAAAACATAAAATAAGTAATGGTATCAAAATTTTTGTGTATATGTATATTGTAGCTTATTTTAACAATTTTACTGAAGACAGGTTTTCTATTCAAGTATCCTGCCACATACATTTCTCTCGGCTCCTTTATAATTGTCGCTTTAATTCAGTGACTCATTCAGTCTTTAAAAATATAGCATTACTCTAAGAAGAGCGCGAGAAAATAGAAATATTAATTAACGTCAGCTTTGCCAACGAATTTTTCGCATTTCCTACCTTTCTCCTTGGGCCCTCTCAGAGAAATAATGGCTTCATTCAGGAGACGTCGAGATAAATTGTTGCTGAGTAAATAATTGATTATTTTTTGTCCAATGGAATATTCACCACCAGTTCCAGTATTTTAAATGCTTTAAGGCCATGTCATTTGTGTACGAGAGATAATTGGTATTTTCTATTGCTGTAATTGAAGGATCTAAAAGAAACGTTCTGGACTTTTGCACCAAGAAAGAAATAACGTTCCACAAGTAGTCCCTTATTTTTCTTATGTCTAGGAATAATAAGGCAAATTAAATGAGACACACGAGCGAAAGATACGGAAGAAGTTCCTCTATTTATTTAAAACGAAAACAAAATGAAATAAACTAAGAAAAAAAAATTAACATCTTCCTTTGTAATTAAGGTTTGTTTCCCGAAGGTAGTCCTATTAAAAGACATACATGTCCCTTTAAATATCAGTCAATGTCATATGCCCAAGAGATCTTCCCAGTTAGTACTTAAAAAGTTTAATACCAAAAATCAGTGTAGTTTTCAAAAGATATATTGTAGCAATTTTAATGACGACTGTTTTGTGATTAGAAATCGGAAAGACAATTTTTAGTGGAACTAGCCTAGGTGCCGGCTTCAGTGAAGCGACAAGCCTATACCACGTGAAGCAAACTCCCCCACAGGAGATAAGACTAAACACAAGTTAGATCATTTATTAGGAAAAAGTTTATTGAAGCTAACAAGGTATTTCCTTAGTCTCCTAGATTTTAACATTGGTTGAATTTTACGTGTTTATCTGTTTTGTCTCTAAAGCTTAGTCTTTACTAGCGACTCATGCAGCGGAAGCAAAAACTTAACAATTCTCGGGGTTCACCAGTCATGTGACCAAAACTAAAACTCGTAACCTATTCAGTAAATAAAGTCAAGAATCTGGGATACGATAGATCATTGATATATAAACAACCTTGCTAAGAATCGTGTCTCTGCTGTTTTTCATTCACGCGTTATTTGCAGAAGCGTGTCAGCCAAATCTACAGAACTTTTTACGCAGACGCCATTTCGGAGAGACACAAACGTGACGGCCGTAAAGTACCAGAAACATCTGCCACTGAGTTTTGCTAATGAAACTAAAAAAAATTACTCTAGAGCTTCGAGACATTGAAATATATTCACCTGCCTTAGAAGCATTTTGTTTTCACTTGTTGCAGCACAAACGCCAGCATAAGCACAAGCGGCAAAGCAAGGAAAAATTTTGATCCTTGTGCTTGTGCCTGCGTCAAGGCCGTTTTCACGGTGAATTAAAAATTATTGTGCTTGCGCTTGTACTTACATCGCTAGGCTTAAGTATAAACAAGTTCTCAGTTTGCGACTTAATTCATGTAAAAACTACAGATTTGACTTTTGAAGAGAACGCAATGACATGACAAAGTCAAGTGAGGGAAAAAGAACTGAAATAAATGTTTTGTTATTTTCTAATGAGAACTTTTAACTGACAATGAAGTCACTCATTTTAGAGCGCTAGCCATATATCCAGACCTACCAAGATAATTCAATAAAGAAATATCTAGTTTACTTCTGGTGACAACCTGTTGACAGGTATTAGTTAGAGATAATTAATGGAAAGAAACAGACTCAGTCTTTTTTCCGTAGAACTTTTTTTTGAATTAAAGGACGCAATAAGATCTATATATGAATAAAAAAAAAAAAATTAAAAACAATTTCGACTTTCGGGCAAACTTATCTTTTACTGAGGTCATGACATATTTTACTCTTAGCCATAAGCAAAATATTTATCATGCTTGCATTAGCAAAATACCGTATGCCAAAGGCTCATAATTTTCCTTTGAGCTTGCCCGAAGTTTTTCAACTTTGCTCTCTGGCCTTCTCGAAGACACAACAATATAGATGCACAAACTAATTGTCGTATACTCAATAATTTATTACTTTTTGTTCAGTGGATTAACTTCAGACAATGTAGTTTCACCACCCGTTTCTGTGTTTTGACCGGTTTAGACAATTTAGCTTTGGAAAACAAAGGAAGAGGAGATTGAGTTTTGCAATTGTGCGAAGTGATTATTAGAAACGAGCTAGCAGAACAGGTCGGGGCGGGCGTAGAAGTATTAAAGGATGTTGTAGATAATGAAATTTTCTTTTATTGAACTCCACGATCGATGATTCTTTTTCACTAAAAACAGTTGTGGCGAAATTAAACCACCAATAACACGAATCACTTAAAGGTAGAAAATAATTTGTAATAATATAGATATTAGTGATGAGTGAAATGGGGACTTGGATAAAATGGAGGCTGTGGCACAACATGCGTCACACATACGAACCTAGTTTACGACCTTGTTCGTCATGAGTCCTCCATAGTTCAGTGGTTAGAGAATCCAACCGGTATTGTGGAAGGTCATGGGTTCAACTCCCGTCCGGGAACTCAGAAAATAAGTTTTCTGAGTAGTGCTTCTTCATTTTTTTCAATATAGATATAAACAAGACACAATCCGGGCGTTAGCCAGGGGCTATGAAATCAAGGATGTTCCTTCTTTAGGGGCTTTGACTGTGTATTTCTTCTAGAGCTTTGTTGTCACTTTATTTTCCTGTCAGAATCAAATTAAACTGTCCAGGGGTTTTAGCCTAGCACAATAATTTCAGTTAGTGATAATGTTTTAGTTATTTTTCCTCAGTGACACAGTTGTTGATACAAGACATTCAAGCAATTCAATTGAGAAGATAACCGATAATGAAAACTTGGTTATAAAACTGTCCCTTCTATCCATGAAATGATCACGCAATTCACCAATTATGAAAGTAGTTTGCTGTCTTTGAATGATTTAAGAAGTCTGAGATATGTTTGACCACACGCAAAGAGGAGAAAGACAAAGTGTTCTTATAATTCTTTTAACGATAAGCTGTTCTATTCGGCTTTTTAGTCGCTTCGCAATGCAGTATTAAATAATGATCAAAATTAAAAAAGTCTTGCCAGCAAGACAAAACGGATTCCTGCTGTGCACTTGCTGTCTTAAACAGGTCTTGGTGTGCTAAATGAAACTTCCTCATGTGTTTAGTCAGCTGGCTAGGCTTAAGTCACGCACCAAAAATCTGTGTGTCGTGAAGTGTTTACTTCTGTTTAGGTCCTAGCTTGATATACAGAAAAGGTTAAGGCGAACTATAGCACGCCTGACGCTTAGGTTATGATCTCCTCTCTGAAATACAGACCTTTAATTTGCCTACTAGTACCAATTTCCAAGTAGTCGCATCTCGTGAAGTCTTACTCCGTCATATTGCTTTCAGCAAATAAAACCGCTGTATAAGCAAGAAAATTAGTCGGTAACAAGCGATTATCTCATTCAAGCACACGAATGTCATACTTGAAGTCAATCTCGAACAGGTGTGTACTGGTACTCAAGTATGAAGGTCCCTAAAGATTCACAGTCCTCTGGCATCCCAAGATCAAGGATAAGCCGACAAGAACCAATTCATAGAGGGACGAATTATAGTAGTTCATGTAGATCATACTGTTGCTTCAGCTAATAATAATCATCAACTTATGCGCAAGCGAAGTAGGTGAACCTGAGGTGAATAATCGTCAAAGGTGAAGGTTGAAAGTGCAGGATCATTTTTGGCTTTTCGTGAAAACAACACTGGTCTACAAGTTATGGCTGCAAAGATGTCTGCGTGAAACTTAAGTACAACAATCTACTACTAATTGAGCAATAAAAGACCGTATGTCAAACGCTCATAATTTTCAATTGAACTTACCCGAAGTTTCTCAACTTTGCTCTCTGCCCTTCTCTAGAACCTGAGTTTACGACCTTGCTCGCCACGAGTCCTCCATAGCTCAGTGGTTCGAGAATCCACCCGTTATTCTGGAAGGTCATCGGTGCGACTCCCGTTGGGAACTCAGAAAATAAGTTTTCTGACTAATGCTTCTCCATTTATTTCAATATAGACATAAACAAGACACAATCCGGGCTCTAGCCAGGGGTTATGGAATCAAGGATGTTCCTTCTTTAGGGAGCTTTGACTGTGTATTTTTTCTAGAGCTTTGTGTTCACTTTAATTTCCTGTCAGAATCAAGTTAAACTGTCCAGGGGATTAGCCTTGCACAATAATTTCAGTTAGTGATAATGTTTAGTGAATTTGTCTCAGTGACACAGTTGTTGAAACAAAACCTCTGAGGAATTCAAGAAGATGACCGATATTAATGAAAACTTGGTTAAAAGAACTGTCCCTTCTACCCATGAAACGATCACGCAATTCACCAATTATGAAAGTAGTTTGCTTGATTTGAGAAGTCTCAGGTATGTTTGACCACACGCAAAAAAAAAGAGAAAGACAAAGCGTTCTTATAATTCTTTTAATGTTAAGCTGTTCTATTCTTTTTAGAAGGAAGAAACACACTCGAAGATTTCGCATCGCAATACAGTATTAAATAATTATCAAAATTAAAAAAGTCTTGCCAGCAAGACAAAAGATTCCTGCTGCGCACTTGCTGTCTTAAACAGGTCTTGGTGTGTTAAATGAAACTTCCTCATGCGATTAGTCAGCTGGCTAGGCTTAAGTCACGCACCAAAAAATCTGTGTGTCGTGAAGTGTTTATTTCTGTTTAGGTCCTTGTTTGATACACACGCACACTTAGGTTATGTTCTCTGCTATGAAATACAGACCGTTAATTTGGTTACCAGTTCCAATTTCCAAGCAGTCGCATCCTGTGAAGTCTTGCTCCGTCATATTGCTTCCAGAAGATAAAATCCTCGGGATAAAAACCCTGTAAAAGCAAGAGCATTAGTGTAACAAGCGATTATCAATAACACGCGAATGTCATACTTGAAGTCAGTTTCGTACAGGTGTGTACTGGTACTCAAATATGAAGGTCCCTAAAGATTCACAGTCCTCTGGCATCCCAAGATCAAGGATAAGACCGACAGGAACCAATTCATAGAAGGACGAATTATAGTAAATAATACTGTTGCTACTGCTAATAATAATTTTCAAAGGCGAAGTAGGTGTTCATACTATTTATTGAACCTGAGGTGAATAATCGTCAAAGGTGAAGGTTGAACGTGCAAGAATATTTTGGCTTCTCATAAAAACGTCTTCAGCTGGCTGATAGATGCCTTTGTGAAACTGAGTACAACAATCTACTACTAATTGAGCAATAACAAAATATAAGATATGAAGACATGATTGATCATCCCAGTTGAACACAACGTGCTTAAGCAGTTGTGAAATTAAAGCCTGAAACAAATTCAGGTCTGAACGGGATCAAAGCCATTACCTCTGTGATACCGGTGCAGTGCTCAACCAACTTAGCTATCAAGCCATCTGGGAAAATGTAACGTTGATCAAAGATCAGATCATTATCGCTATGTCATGATAACTGCGATGATTAAAGGAGCACTGTCACGGGAGTTTTGCTATTTTCAGCTTCATTCGTTGCTAAAATCTTTACCTGGTACCTTTGCTCGTTCCCAAAATGCTCAAATGGACTAGAAGAAACATATCAAATGAATGGTGGCTCAGAGAGCAAACCATAATGAATTTCTGGCAATATTTTAAAGGAATGGCTCTAGAATTTGAAAAAAACTGGCAAGTTTTTTCAAATTTCAATCCATTTCCATTCTTGCCATACTAAGTGCTAGGCGGCAATAAATGATTTCGGCGTAGTGATAAAGTCCTAGATAACAAAACTTGATCGTTATATTTGGTTTTCCATTGATGCAGGAACATATTTCGGCATTGTAAAATGACTCTAAAATACCGTGACAGTGCCCCTTTAATCATGTCTTCATATTTTTCTCCGCAGTTAAAATATATGATATTTTATATATTCACCTGCATTCTTCACCATCTAAGGGTATATTACAAACTCGCAATGTGACCAGCTCTCAGCTGACTTGATAGCTCAGTTGGTAGAGCACTGCAGAGGTCAGAGTTTGGAATTCCGTCGAGGCCTGAATTTTTTTCAAGCTTTAATTTCACAACTGCTCAAGTTGTGTATAACTGGGATGATCAATCGTGTCTTCAT
>JAHPZR010003390.1:0-10897 GCA_019787425.1 Platygyra sinensis | reverse complement strand
ATTTTTTCTATAATTGAACGCAGTGTATTGATGGCTTTAGCCTTTTATTTCACGGATATGTTAGCATACTTGTCCAATACTCTGACAAATTTATGCATAGCGTTGTATTGTATGCTATTGTATTGCGTAGTTCTTAATTGTACTGTATTGTTAATCTAATGTTATGTGGATATAATACAATACAATGCTGTGCATAAATTTGTCGGAGTATTGGACAACCCTCTATGTTAGATAAGGTAACGATGCAAAGAACTCAGTAATTCTCAGCTTTTGTTTGTTACCGAAAGAACCAGTTAAATGCAACGCATGCGCATTTGCTCGAAAAAGTGAGATCGATTGCTTTTGCAAAAACGATCCAGTCGTTAGAATTTCAAGAAATTTGGCAAACGATGAAAGCAATCTAATGACTGGATTTTTTAAGTAAACAAAAACCATTTTTAAGCCTCGTTTTTAACCAGCCCCATTGCCATAGCAACAACACACACCCTAGCCAAAATACGAGAGTAATTACTTTTGTGATTAACCTTGACTCTTGCAAAAACCGGGCGCCAAAGCATAAATAGTTTAAATGTAATGGTGAATTAGACACAGGCACTTGAAAACTGTGTTCGGATAGCAGTTGGAATAAGGCTGGGAACTGTTGCCAGCCGTCTTATTTTGGTCTAATTTCTAAGTGGACAACAAGGTGGCATGAGATTTTAAAGCCAAACGCCTAGTGTAGTAATGCAACTGAGTAACCTTCAACATCAAGTGGAAACCAAGACAGGCCCGATCAATGATTCTTAACTAACGGAACACTAGTCTAACAGACATTAGTAGAATTCTACTAGTATACTAATGCAAATGCTGCAATCTGATTGGCTGAGCTACTCGAATACTATCAGCCATTAGAGTGCAGTGGCTGCCGGTCGTCCTCGAAATGCGATGTTTTTATAGTTTTTCCAAGGTTTTGGAAGGAAATTTAGATGTAAACGTGTAATTAAATTCCTTAGAAAACTAAAAGAAGCACATTTACGGTTTCTTGACTTAAAAAACTTGACAATATTGAAAAAGCGGGTACGCGCGTAAACAACTGCAAATTTGCAACTTTGTTTAAGGGTAAAGTTCAATAATGCGTGGAACAATCATTGAAAACCGTTAGTTTTGTTAATTTCAGTTAGAATTCTACTAAAACAATTAGATTATTCGCTCTCGATTGATTATTCGCTCTCGATTGATTCGGCCTCCGGCCTCATCAACTATCACCTCTTAGTATAAATTTACCGTAGTCTATTGTGAATCCGTGAATTTGATTGGCTATATTACCGTCGACTATCTGCTGATAGTCAACAGTTACGCATCAGTGCACATCTCGCATCACTTTTGAACCTGATGTAACATAATAAAACAGTTCTTTTCTACGCGTTACTTGACATTTTTTTCTTTTTATGCAATGAGACTACGGTAAATTTATACTAAAACAATTAGACTACTCGCCCTCGTTTTCTACGAGCGATAGTCAACTCGGCTGCGCCTCGTTGACTATCTGCTCGTAGAAAACTCGGGCTCGTAGTCTAATTGTTAAATAGAAATCTCGAGCTCATAATCTAATCGTTAAATATCACTACGGCTAAGCTTTAACAGACCAGAAGGAAAAGAAGGTGAACTGAACTCTTTCCTAGTGTTACATAAATTTGTTTATTGTTTGCTGTTCATTTCTTTGCAGTGTTGCCCTTTGGATATTTAGCCATGCGTGATGGAGTTTTTGCTTTGCTATGGTGTTATAATGACGCTGAATTGAGCTCCTCATGCCAGAGTTCCCATAAAATTAAAAAATGGTTCAATAAAATATTACCAACTTAAATGTTTTGTACGACTGTAAGATTCAATTTGTCCTCGCGCAGCTACTGATTCAGGTGTTGTCATCCTGTGACCCCTCCTAAAAATCCGGAAGTGAATTGCGCCCCTGTTTACTTTATCTAGCAAAAAGACTCCTTTCTTTCACTCTTTTCTTCTACAATACTCTCAGGAGGCGTAGCCTCGATTTGGTGCCAAGTTTGTTTTGGTCCTCTGCTGTTGTACATTTACATTTTTTATGTCCAAATTTGGCAAGCGTGTTGAGCTCGTGCTGTTCGTGATATCTTTTAAATTGAAATTGTTTACAGCTTGAATTTTCTGATGACGATCGATTTAAGGCGGGGGGGGGGGGTACACGTGAAGGTTGTTTTGACGTCGCTTAACACGGCCTTTCTGCCAATATCTCGGTCACGTTTCAAGCTACGCTAAATCTCAATTCGTATTTCATTAACCACTGTTTGGTGGTGATGTGTAAATTTTTGGTTGATTTTTGGGCATTTTGGGAAAGGGATATTTTTTCTCAAAGGATAGGGTAAATTGAGGAAAGTATAAAATGTTGAAGATTTGATGGATCTGGAAAATTGAAATTTGAAGTGAAGAATTTCTAGGTGGACACGAAACAGTCCCCTACCAACCAGGGGCTCTCTTTTGGGAGGTCAACTGTCTGGTAGTGTTTACATCAAATTTCACTCGTATTCATGTGTACCCCCGCCTTAAGAGTCCAATACTAGATTTTCTCAAAGAAACGCACCCTCCGTGTTACGTTCATAGGTGACATCCGTCTTTCGACCATCTTTCGGCATATAAACCGCTGAAAGACCGTTTAAGGTGGCCGAACACAGTTTTCGCGCGTGCTTTTGCTGATGCAATTCAGCACGTGCACAAGGATTTCAAAAAACAAACATGCCGTCAATAGAGCGATCATTTTTTTGCTCAACACCCGCACTTTCTGTGTTATTTTTCTCTATAATTGAACGCAGTGTATTGAGGGCTTTAGTCTTTTATTACAAAGATATGTTAGAAAAGGTAACGATGCAAAGAAACCAGCAATTCTCAGCTTTTGTTTGTTACCGAAGGAACCCAGTTAAATGCAGCGCATGCGTAGTAAGTCGAAAAAATTGCGATTGAGTGAAAAATTGCCTTTCGGAGATACACCTATTTCTCGAGAACCACTCATTAGAATTTCACGAAATTTAGAGCGAAAATACTTTAGGAAATAAGTAACTGGAGGATCAAAAAAAATTAAAATTTAACAAAGGAAATTCAAGATATGCCAGTGAACCTTCAACGAGGGATAATTAAAGATCTGTTTGTTAAATAATTATTAAAATAGCGCTAACATGTGAGTATCGTTACAAGCTTGTTGCATGCAAATTATAAAGAAAATCTAATGACTAGATTTTCTGCAAATAAACAAAACCGATTTTAAACACCTGTTTATATTTGATCTTGTTGCCATGGTAACGGTACATACGTCAGCTTAATTATCAAAAAATTGAAGTTTGTGTTGTTAACTTGCTTGCTGCCATTTTTGGTGACCAAAGGATCAAGGGTTTTAGAGAAAAATGTAAATCAAAGAGAGGTATCAAAAACTGTGTTCAGCCACCTTAACTGTGAAACTGACGATTCTCACGGCTATTAGAAGCAGAAACGGCTTAACTACAGACCACAAGGCCACTCCGTACAAACGAGCCGGCTTGTTTGGCTCGTTTGCTCCCTTGTCATCCACTGCCGAGACAAACGCGCCACTTTAACAAATAGATTCCTTGTTGTCGTGCGTCTGTCAGTAGTGAGTACTTCTGATTTTCTATTTTCTTGTAATCCTCAAATAAATCACACAAAAATAGAAAAGTGTCTCTAACTATTCACTGCAAATACAAATATTTTGATTCTACTATACAGAGAGCTGAAGACAGACGGAAAAAGTTTCATTTTTGCCGTTTGCCGTTTGCCGTAAACGTCATGCTTAACCTCTCTAGTAATAGATCACAGATGACGTCAAAATGCGGTAACAAAAAAACTGGCACACGAGTCGATGGCCGACTTCGTCACTGATGTTACTGAACAGACGCACGGTAACATGGGATCTAGTTGTTTTATATAATAAAAAACACTTCAGATAAAGCTTTTGGTTGGTTCTTCAGGCGAAGCCGGCCTTTGCCAACTTTGGCGATTATGAAAAAAGCCATTTGACGTGGAATGAAAACTTACAGTGAAAGCAGAATTGAACTGAGAAATCTTTTTAGTAAGGACACTCGAACCGTGAACATTCGACATTTTTGTGTACATTTTTTGTCGATAACTAAGGAATACAAGCTCTTATAATGTATAGTGTTACTTGTATAGCATTCTGCAAGTGTAAAAACATTAAACACTAGTAGCATGATAGGTGCCAAATTAGCCGGATCGCCCTTTCTTTTTAATTTATTCAAGATGGCCGTTAAAAAAGGAAGTAGATGTATTTATGTAATTTCGTTGTTAACATCGCATTTGTACACTATAGGCTCCGGTAAGAAAAGTAACGCAAGTCTGAAGTCCCTCCTCGGCTTTCGTACAGAACACAGTGAAAATGCCATTTTATATTACAGTTAATAACGAAGTGTACAGCTTAAAGGGGCTCAGTCACGGCATCTTGAGTTATTTTGAACATCGAAAAAAATAACCGTTAAATTGAAGGAAACCTAAAAATAACACTTTGTAAAGATAGAAAAACATCAAAGAGATGATAATAAACCATAAAGGAACGAGGATGGTTAAGGATGGAGAATATTGACGCGGATTGCAAACAACGAATTTGAAAAGTTTTGCTAAGCTTTTCAAACGTGACTGAGCCCCTTTAAGCATTAAAGCTGAAAAATCGCTTACTCGTTAAAAGTAACTGCAACAATACCATGGTTGGGGAAAAATAGAACATAGAAAGGGGATAACAAAAAAGAATGCCAAGTTCATGCGGCCGGTATTACAGCCGGTCGTTAGAAATAGACATACAGTAAAAACCCGTGTATAAGAACCTAGCGTTTTATAGGTGCCTTCACATCAATTGAATTCCAGAACTAATGATCTAGTTTTGTTATCGAAGACTGTGTGAAGGTACTGAAACTGTTTCCTGTCGCCTGTCGCTACGGATGGCACGGATGGAAATGAATTGAAATTTGAAAAAATTAGCCAATTTTTTCAAGTTTTATGCCACGAGTTCCAAAAATCCCCAAGAAATTTATCATGGTTAGCCCTCTCTGATAAAATTCATTTGATATCTTTGTCGTAGCTTTACAGAAGCTTTTTGTTTATGATTAAAGCCTTAAAGTGATGATTATAGCACAGAATTGACCTAAAACAGCAAAATCGTCGTGACAATGCCAAGAGCCTGCTGGCAGAAATTTCCCATTTTTATACCCCAAAATATAAGAACCTGTTTAACCAACCAAAATTTATTAGGTTGTTATATGTGAGTTATGGGATATTTCCATAAGCGTTTTTAACTAATGTTCACAGACGAGCGGAAGATTTTTTTTCACGGTGAAAATACATCGTTCGGCTCTCTGATTGAATGACGACGCTAGTTAGCGAACGAAAATTTATTAGATACAGTTTCAGTGAGTATGTCTCAGTATGTATATAATAAACAGAAAATTCTACATTGTTAAGTTTGTCTTGCACGAGGCTGATGACAAGACAGTTATAAATGCTGTATCATAAAGGACCAAACCTATTTTTTCTGCTTGTACAGGAATGGTTTCTACTAAAAATTTACGAACCTAATTAAGAACCAACAGCTCCTGGAACCAACTTTAGCCTAAATTGCCAATAACTTCCCCAAAACATAAGAACCAGTTTTGCCAAACTTGGAAAAATGTAGGTTCTTACACGCGGGTTTTTACCGCGTGATGTTTAAAAAACGAGCAGGAGTGTTTTATCGGGTTTAAAACCACGAGGCGCAGCCGAGTGGTTTTAGACCCAATAAAACACGTGCTCCGAGTTTTTTGAACGGCTTCAAAACATTCCACAAAAAGCGTGTGTCAGTGGGAGTCCGAACAAAGGTTCAAATTGTGAGTGGAAGATATTAGCATACCAGAAAAACAAGCTATGCCTTATTAGTATTCTTTATATAAAGAATACTAACAAGTAGTGTTTTATCGGGATATAAAGCTCATGACGCTCATGAATTATTAATGAGTTTTTGAATTTACTCCTAATCTTTTAGGTCTTGTCTTACATTAACCGACGATTTGTGAAAATAGACAAGGAAATCAATTACTTGCATGGTGTGCTATTTTTAATTGTATGAACTAGTATATGAGTGGTTTCCTTTTACAAAGTGACCGTATAATACTGGTCAAGACAATAGAAACAGCCGCCACCGCATAATACAGGTCAAAATTTCATAGGAAATCGCACGACCTCGAGTACAATTCGTGATTAATAGGTACGAGTGATTTTGAAAGTTCTCAAAATTGCACGGGCCTTTAGGCGAGTGCAATTTGAGAATTTTCAAAATCACGAATACCTATTAATCACGAATTGTGCGAGAAGGTCGTGCGATTTTTTATTTATAGTTCATTCAACAAAATTACGAAGTGTGAGAGAATGATGTAATTTTTCAATTCGCTACTTGCACATGACCCATAATCCTTTGCGTTGTTGGGGGGTAACCAGTAGAAGAAATGTATGGTATCATGACAAAAATTAGTTCGGTGAGCTCGCAAAACCTAATGCTCAAAAATGCACCAGAATTTACCAAAATCATGATAGGAGAAATTTGTACTAGTTTATAACTAAATGTAGAGAAATTTTTTTTTTGGCCATACATCGTCTGTAAAATTACAAGACGATGTATGGACAAAAAAAAAATTCTCTACATTTAGTTATAAACTAGTACAAATTTCTCCTATCATGATTTTGGTAAATTCTGGTGCATTTTTAAGCATTAGTAGCTGGTTTTGCGAGCTCACCGAACTAATTTTTGTCATGATACCATACATTTCTTCTACTGGTTACCCCCCAACAACGCAAAGGATTATGGGTATGTGCAAGTAGCGAATTTACATGCATAGTCACCAAAATCACGCAAGAATTGCGGCAACTCGCAAGTTAGGTTTTGTGTAACGGCTCCTGGTAACACTGAAAATAATTTCACCTGTCTCCTTCGCCTTTTCATCATGCATGGTTGAACAACACAATCAATGCACAATAGTTACCACAATCCTGCCCGAGCCTGCACGGTTTTCAACAAGTTAACCTCACATGAGCCCACGATCCAATCGAAAACCAGCACTTGATCAGCGGTCAACTTCAAAAAACACGTGACCTCGATGAGCTGTACACTTGAGCCCGCGATATGGTCACGTGATACTGGTCAGCAGATACCTTGTTTTGACGGGCGACCCTAAAAGCCGGAATGACGGAACGGCGGAATCACGGAATGGCGGAATCACGGAACGGCGGAAAATCACCCCAAATCCTAAAAGACGGAATCGCGGAATCACGGAACGGCGGAAAATACCCCCAAATCCTAAAAGACGGAATCACGGAATCACGGAACGGCGGAAAATACCCCCAAATCCTAAAAGGCGGAATCACGGAAAATCACCCAAAATCCTAAAAGACGGAGTCGCGGAAAATCAACCGAAATCCTAAAAGACGGAATCGCGTAGTTGACACTTGACCTACATGACTTCTACGGTTTTTGACATTTGTATATTAGCTGTTCTCTGTTCGGTCTTTCGACCTTTTTTGTCGCTTCACTCGTGTTTATGAAGGGCACTTCGTTTTGTGTAATGAGGAGGAATTTTAAGCAGAGTTGAGCCGTTAGATCGCCGGTGCTATGGCAAATTTATATAGGTCATGGGTCTGCCTGATATCCGCTGTTACCTGCATGACGCCACGTTGAGTTTGACACCTTAGATTCTATTGCAAGGTATGCGTCTCCACGAATTTGCTTTTGAGGGGACAAAACACGCTATACGTTTTTCTAGAGACATTCTTATGTTTCTGGCAACTATCTGATCGAGCTTATGTTCAGTTTGCGGACTACGCTCACCGGTGGATCTTTCAGAGAAAAAGTTGTTTTAGTTGCTTCAAGGTAGGACTCTGGCTCGACATTTGATTGACGGTATTTCTGAGGCTAGTTTCTCACCAACGCTTGAGAAATGCAGTGTAGTTTTGATCAATTTTTTAACTGAAGATTTTACCGCGTATAAATAAAGTATATATGTAAGTATGTATGCATGTTTCTGTTGCTCGATATATAGGTTTCTTCCTCTTTTGGTCGTTCTTGCACCACATGATTCAAATGTAGCTGTTTAAGCACAATTCTGTTGACTGTTTCGCGTGTTGTATATGCCATTATTCGGCTTTATTCAGGGAAGTCCATGCGGAGAAAGACGTACGAGGACAAAGATGTTATTCGTAATAAGAATCTGTCTACTGTATTTGGAAACAGTTTTAATCACAACCGGGCCCATAGAGACTTGAAAGGATATCTTGCAGTTGAAATGAGCTTAATCAATCCATAAACGAACGACAAATTACAAAGGTGTCAAACTCAACGTGGCGACATGCAGATAACAGCGGATATCATGCAAACCCATGACCTATATAAATTTGCCATAGCACCGGCGATCTAACGGCTCAACTCTGCTTAAAATTCCTCCTCATTACACAACATGAAGTGCTCTTCATAAACACGAGTGAAGCGACAAAAACGTCGAAAGACCGAACAGAGAAAGGCTAATGTACAAATGTCACGAACCGTAGAAGTCGTGTAGGTCAAGTGTCAACTACGCGATCCCGTCTTTTGTGGAGGGGGGGGGGGGACAGGGAGGCGGGAGCCCGGGAGATTAGGGGGCGGGAGGCGGGAGAGGAAAGGGCGGGAAGCGGGAGTTCGAAGAGGGCGGAAAGCGGGAGAGAAATGCGAAATGCTAATTGTTTTAATTTAACAATGCGTTAGAATACTTTCAAAAAAATCAACCCAAATTATATTTGACTTGCATTTAACGTCTTTTCACTCACTATTGAGACTTCCGAGCAAACGAGCAAACGAGCAAACGAAAATTTGCGCTTGGGCTAAAAAACAGGCTTACTTCCGGTGAAATAGTAAACCCGTTTACAGTGGTTACGTCATATAGGTCATAAAATGTCAAGTGGCATGAGTGCACATGTGTCGTGTAAGCTGTCAAATTGCAAAAAAGTGAGACGAGCAGGCAATCTCAAGTCACGGGACAGCAGCAGCACGGAAAAGGGCGGGAGGCGGCAGATAAAGGTACGGGAAGCGGGAGAACAGGTTACGGCAGGAGGTTCTGACCCCCCTGTCTCCCCCCCCCCCCTCCCACCATTCTTTTAGGATTTCGGTTGATTTTCCGCGATTCTGTCTTTTAGGATTTTGGGTGATTTTCCGCGATTCCGTCTTTTAGGATTTGGGGGTATTTTCCGCCGTTCCGTGATTCCGTGATTCCGCGATTCCGTCTTTTAGGATTTGGGGTGATTTTCCGCCGTTCCGTGATTCCGCCGATTCCGTGATTCCGCCATTCCGTGATTCCGCCGTTCCGTCATTCCGGCTTTTAGGGTCGCCCTGTTTTGACACGTATCTATCATAACATTGGCGTTGAAATTTGCCGCTTATGATTGTGAGTACGCTTCGTTTCCATGGAAACTTAATAAGTACTCCTACGGAGTACATATATCTTATTAGACGTTTTGTTGTGTAGTATCGCTGAGTATTTTTACGAGTTGTGCCGTATTTGGCGAGCCCGTAGGGCGAGTCAAAATACAAACAACGAGTAAAATCCAGCTAACTGATTGGTCAACGCCAGCAAACCTGTCTAACCGGTCCCTCTGGAGTACAAATACCGCGTGATATTTGTACTCGTCTTAAACCGTTATTTGTACTCTGCGAAGTGCCGTTGGATAATAAAATTTGGGATTAATTGTACTGCTCTCGACCAATCAAAATTGAGTTATTTCGTTGAGTGTACTATAAAGGGAAGTAATTTTCGGGACTTTGACATCTCACCACTTAATTGTAATACAGGTTCGACTGTACATAGATTATTTACAGGTTAAGGTGGCCGAACACAGTTTTCGCGCGCGCTTTCGCTGATGCAATTCAGCACGTGCACAAGGATTTCAAAAAACAAACAAGCCGTCAATAGAGCGATCATTTTATTTACTCAACACTCGCACTATCTGTGTTATTTTTCTCTATAATTGAAAGCAGTGTATTGATGGCTTTAGTCTTTCATTACAAAGATACGTTAGAAAAGGTAACGATGCAAAGAACCAGCAATTTTCAGCTTTTGTTTGTTACCGAAGGAACCCAGTTAAATGCAGCGCATGCGTAGTAAGTCGAAAAAATTGCGATTGAGTGAAAAATTGACTTTCGGAGATACGCCTATTTCTCGAGAACCACTCATTAGAATTTCACGAAATTTAGAGCGAAAATACTTTAGGAAATAAGTAACTGGAGGATTCAAAAAAATTAAAATTTAACAAAGGAAATTCAAGATATGCCAGTGAACCTTCAACGACGGATAATTAAAGATCTGTTTGTTAAATTATTATTAAAATAGCGCTAACATGTGAGTATCGTTACAAGCTTGTTGCATGCAAATTATAAAGAAAATCTAATGACTAGATCTTCTGCAAATAAACAAAACCGATTTTAAACGCCTGTTTATAATTAATCATGTTGCCATGGCAACGGCACATACGACAGTTTAATTATCAAAAAGTTGAAGTTTGTGTTGTTAACTTGCTTGCTGCCATTTTTGGCGACCAAAGGATCAAGGGTTTTAGACGCAAAGGTAAATGAAACAGAGGTATCAAAAACTGTGTTCAGCCACCTTAACGCGCTCATTGCTCGTGAATTATCGGGATTTACCTGCACGAGTTCACTAACAATGAACGAGAAATTTCAATACCGCACGAGGCCGCCGAGTGCGGTATTGAAATTTCACTGCAAACAAAAATCGTCAAACTTTGAGTCAGCCGTAGCCATGGTGTAATGACAGTGGTGTATAGTATTTACACCACGGCTATTACACCACGATAATGACGTCAAGGAACC